>JAIXND010000773.1:13885565-13909311 GCA_023646645.1 Varanus salvator macromaculatus
GGGCCCCGAGCGGCGGGGGCGAGCGCGGGCGGGGGCCGCGGAACCGCGGGGCGCGCGGCCTCCCCTCGGCAGGGGCTCCCCGCGCAGGGGCTCCGCAGAGATCGCCGCGCCTGCCGCCGGGCGCTCGCCGAATGCCGCCCCGCCCGCGCCGCCGAGCGCGGCTGCCTCGCCAGGGAGGGGAAAGGGGGGAGCGGCGCGGGGTCACCGCTCCGATGCGCAGGGCGGGGAAAGCAGCCCCCCTGAAGCGCAGGATCCAAGCCCCCCGCCCGCTGCCCGCCCCCGATCCGGCCGGGCTTCTCCCTCCCTCCCTCCCTCCGCCAGGGACGCTCCGCAGCTCTCCGCCCTCGCCCGCCCGCGCCGCTGCAGGTGACCCTTTTTGCGCGGAGGGGAGGAGAGCCGCGGCGGGGTTGGGATGCAGCCCGAGGCTGGAGGGATCGCGAGGGGGGAGGAGACAGGGAAGATGGGGGGCGGCGGCGGCGGATGGACCGGGAGCGCCGGCAAAGGCGGCTAGCAGGGAGCCGGGCGGGCGGTGGACGCAGAACGCGGGGCTGCCTGAGGAGAGAGCGGGAGGGGAGGGGAGGGGCAGAGCTGGGGCGGGGCCCCCCCGCGGTGTCCTGGGCACGAGTCGGCGCTCTGCCAGGGGAAGGGGGAAAGGGGCACCCTGGGCAGCCCGGCTTGAGCCGGCCATCCTCTGCAGAGAGCCCCCCGCTGCCCGCCAGCCAGCAACTCGTGTTCGCAGCCCGAAGGCCATTGGTGGGTCAGACTTGAAGGCACTGCCAAGGTGCAGCAGGGTTAAACCGCCTCGGAGTCCAGCACCCGGGAAGGGTCGCGCACTGACTCCGAACCGAAATTCTCCCGGCCCTCTGCTCCCGAGAGTCTCTGGCACCATTAACTGCTGTGACAGTGAGGACGTTGCTGTGGTTCCATTGCACGAATAGCTCCCCATTTTTCTTCTCCTGGGGAGCCCAGTGTGGCTGATAGAGCTCCCCTCCACTCCATTTGCACCCTCACAAGAACAGCCCTGTGAGGACGGCTGGGCCACAACAGGCCCAAAGCCACCCAGAGCGCGCCATGGCTGAGCAGGGACTCGAACCCGCTTCTCCCAGGTCCCCTGTCCAGCATTCCCACATGGGCTTGAGCACCAGGATTTGCAGACAGCAGAGCAAAAAGCACAACCTGTGGAGTCACCTGACTGTTGGGATCAGGCAACGCGGGAATCTGTGAGTGTAAGAGACACTCAGATCCCCATGAATGTTGACCATGGTAATGCATTTAATTAGTTTCTATATATAATTTATTGTACAATCACAGACTGTGTAAAACTCAATTTAAAACATACAGGATCAATAAAAAAGAATGCATAATAACATTGCAGCAACAGCTTGGCAGATATGTCTGTCCCATTGCTCCTGGCCTCTTGACGGAGGGAGACACTTTTCCATTTCGTGTCCAGGGCCCTGGCAGCAGAACTCCCGCCACTCCGAGAGGCCCAGGATGTGGGCTGCGTGTGCTGCACTTATTCCTCACCAGGGGCCTGCATGGATGCACAGCTAGGTTGTCCTTTGGCAGCAGAGGGATAGGAAGCGGAGCTGCAACCGTGAACCTTTCACTGGAAAGACTGAGATCACCACAACGTTCTCCAGCTGAATCCCATTTCATTTCCTATTGATCTGCGGCTCTTTCCACACATAAACGATCAACTGCATTTAAAGACACATCCACTCCACTCTCCCACAGGCAGGTGGATGACAAGGAGATGTCCTTCCACTTCCACGAGCTCAGCCCTGAGGCCTGATGCCTGGAGTGGAAGGACCGGTGGTAAGCAGAGGGCGAGCAGAATTAAAATCCACTGGGGAAGACTTGCTTGTGCCAGCCTCAAGACAGTCGGCCGGGCTGTTTGCAGAGGAAAGGTCAACAGGGCGAGCGCCAGCACCTCGAGGAAGCTTGGGCCTTGGACTTACCTGTCTGTGATGGTCATGCAGACTCCTGGGGCAACATTCAGCCGGAAGAAGGCCTTCTCTAGGCAGCATGTGTCTTGCCCGAGGTCTGGGGAAACAAAATTGCCTCAAAGGCAGAGAAGGCAAGGTTGCATCTCGGGGCGGGATGCTGGCCATGATGTGGCTCATGGTATTTGATTTAGAGAAACGGCAGATGGGTCCTGAAAGAAAAATGGGGCGACTGATCTCCAGCCATGAATAGGCATTCAGCTTGAGGGCGGCTGGCTGCACCAGCAGCGTCTGCTTCCTCACTTCCTCCCAGTGCCTGTGCAGGGGGGAACCACACCTGTGGGGTGGCTCTTTCCCTGCCCCCCACCTCACTTAATACCCCTCCCCAAGGCCTGTAAACTGTTGCAGCCCGGGCGAGTGCGAATGTGCCCATGGGGAGGGAACGCTCCATGCTCTGCAGCAGGGGGAGGCTGCAGTGCCTGCAGAGAGTTCACAGGGGTCTCTCCTTGTTGGAGAACAGGTATCACTGCATACCTGGCCTTGCCTGTATGGGTGGGCCTGGCAGGACTCCTGTAACCAAGAACACGTGAGGCAAACAGGTGGCTCATCTTTGAAATCGTTCGGTAACAAAGTTGCAGAGAAGCGGGAGAGGGAAGGAGCCGAAAGGGTACGTTTCTTTCCCGGCTCGAGAGCCATAATTCCAAGATGGGTATCCTGGCAGTTTACTCTTGAAAGCTTTCATCACCAGCGCTAAATTAAAAGGTGCTTTAGACAGAGCATGGAGAAAGACCAGGCAGGCACTGCTAAGTGGCTGGTGGGTGGAAGTCTATAAATACCCTTGCATGCCAAAATTTTGACAGAACCCACCCCATCCGCCTTGTTCGAAACAAAAGAACAGCAGGAGATTATTCCTCCCCTCCCAGAATCCATCCGTGCAAATTTGTCCTGCTGACGTAGTCAAAAGTGCTTGTCACTATGGCAACGGTGCAGTGTCCCACATTCTCCAAATGTGCCCTTAGAACAGAAAATCGCCGTGAAAGCAGGAAACTGAGCCCAAGGGTCTTGCCTGGAGGAGCTTCTCTGCCCTGCCACAGGCCAGGAGGCCCACCAGGCTGGGAGGGGGCAAGGCGGGGTTCCAAAATCAAACTGGCTCCTCCAGTTAGCCAGAGAGCCACATGGCCCTCGCCTAGACCAAAGAAAGCCTGTGGCCACTCTCCTAGTCCAGATGCCAGTGAAAAGCAGCAACGCGCACGCACGCACGCACGCACGCACGCACACACTACTGGTATTCTTAGTCATCCTTCCATCACTCCTCCAAGTGGGCCCTTAGGGGCAGAAATAACCGCAGTCCAATGACAGGATCTTCTGTCCCTTCTGCAATGACCGCTTCTCTTGCTCTTTGTGAAAATCTGGAGGTGCATCCTTAACAGGCCGCATGTCTGTCTGTCTGGTGAAGCAGCCCTGGACACAGTCTGCAGGGGCTCCATGGGGACGCCTGTTCGAGGTGCTCCCAGAGGGAGCACAGGTGGCTCTGGGGGCTCAGCGTGCCCACTAGGGTCCTGTCTGGATGGAGGGTGCCGCGTGTCTGTCTGTATTTCTGCAGCACATTACAACAAAGGGCTGCCTTAAATGCCCTGGAAATGCAGGTTCGTCCACAGCACTGTGCTCGTTCTTCAGCGGAAATGGCCGGCTGGGTCTCTCCAAGCCTCAGAGGCCTGGGCTCAGTGCACGGAAGATGCGCCTCCCCCACATTCCTTCCTGGACCATGAGATCCTCAGCTGATGCCTTTCTCCTGGCACTGCACTGGATGGGACAGCCCTGAGGGCCTTTCCCACCGGGGCACCATGGCGTGGAAAAGCACGGCTGGCGTGGCCGGCCCGGCCCCACGTGGCACCCGGCGAAGGCCTGTTTGTGCTCCCAGCCTTTCAAGAAGCGTCTTTTGGCATTTTATTCTACTGTTGGTCTTAATTAGGTTTGATGTGCTAAATGATTTCAACCTTTGCTGCTAATTGGATCTTGGTTTCTTCTGTGCCGTCTTCACCGTTTGCTGTAATGGTTGTATTTTATGTTTTTGATCTGGTGTATACCACCCAGAGAGCTTTGGCGACTGAGTAGCTTAAAAGTATGTGTAGGGGGAGAAAGGAAGGGCGAAGCAGCCCTTCCAAGCTACTCAGGGCTGGCAACACCCCTTTGCTGGCAGGTGCACCTCCCAGCCGAGTATGGCAGATGCCCTGGTGCTGCCCCAGGAGGCCAGGGCTTCCCCACCGCCTGCACCTCAGTCTCTGGACCGGCCCATGTGCAGAGTGGCTCACCCTCTTCCCTACCCCAGGTGGCTGTGCTGGTGCTGCTGTTCCCATGGCCTGGCAGGGACGGAGGTCCCCTCGCCTGCATCCGTGTCCTTGGTGCGACGTGGGCTTTTTTTTGTGAGGTGGGGAACAGCTTTCAGCACCAGCTGCTTGGAGCGTGGGGGCCCCAAGCCCCTTCACGAGGCCATCATGGGCTTTCCCGCGCGAGTGAGGCGCCTCCTGCCCGGCTGTTCCGTGAACAGCACAGGAGCCATCGAGAAGAGCCGCTACGTCCCGGATTGGGGAAGCCGTGCGGTTGGGACGCTCTGTGCATGCTCAGAAGCACTCCGACTTGCACACGGACTGAGGGGAGGGCGGGGCGGAGAGGGGGACGCCGGGAACTCTGTTCCTGCCGCGTCGTCGTCTCCGCGGGAGCTCCGAGCCCGGCGAAGGGCGCGCAGGGCCCGCCCCACCGCGCCCCGCCCCGCCCCGCCGCCGGGGCCTATAAGTGCGGCCGGGCAGCCCCGCGGGAGCAGCAGGCGACGCGATGGGCCCGGGCGCGCTCCTCGCGGTCGCCGCCGCGCTCTTGCTGCCGCTGCCGCTGCCGCTCCCGGAGGCAGTGCGCTGGGCGGCGGCGGCGGCGGCGGCGGCGTGGGGGGTTCTCGTGCTGACGCTGCGGCCGCTGCGCCTGCTCCGGCCCGCGGACCGGGTGGGCTACCTGCCCGAGCCCGGCTGGAGCCGCTCGCAGGCCGCCCGCCGCACGCGCAGGGGCCGCCGCCGCGGGCAGCTGCCGCCCAGCTTCCCCAACGGCTGGTTCCGCCTCCTGGACTCGGCGCAGCTGCCCCGCGGGGCGGTGCGCAGCGTGGCAGCGCTGGGTGAGTGGCGTGGCGCGGCGCGCGGGGCCCGGTGCTGCGCGGGCGGGGAGCCGGCGGAGCCCTCCCGGGGCCGAGCGGGGGGCCCCCGCCACGCACCGGCGACGGGAAGGAGCTGCAGGGCCGAAACCGGCTGGGCTCCAGCCACTGGCTGCCGCGGGTGCTTCCAGCGCCCCTGTGGAAAGGTGCGCTTCGCAGGAAAGTCATGCGGAGCTCATAGACTCGGAGGAGAGCGGAGCTGGAGGGCCGTTGCAGGACACCAGCCGCCCCTGAGCCGGCGCGCCGCGAGGGGGCATAGGAAGCGCGCTCCCCGTAGAGGCTCCGGGGCCGCCGGCCTCGCCTTCGCGCAGCAGCCCCGTGAGAAGTCCGCTTGCGCCTGCCGGGATGGAGGGGCGCTGAGGCTTGGCGCCCCGGGGCCTGGGTCGGATGCTGCGCTCCAGCAGCACCCCCAGCGACCGCGCGGTTCACACTCAGCAGGGACTCGCGGGGGGCGTTGCCAGAGCAGCTCCTCTTCCCGGTGGAACCGTGGCCTGCGCGAACCGGAATTCTGGATGCGCCGCTCTGTGCTCCGGGTCCCGCCTCCTTGCATTCCCGTGGGCTTCGCCTCTTCCTCTTCTCCCTGTGGGCACTTCGCTGGGCTGCACCCCAAAAGCGAAACCAGCTTTTGTGCGAAGGCAGTTGTGTTCCTCTGCTTGGCTGCTGGCCAAGTCTCGTGTTGCTATTCTGAGTCGCCCAGGCAGCGTGTGCGCACCTCCATCCACCAGTGGCCACTGCTTTTAAGTGCCCTCTGCGTGTGGCTGAACCGCCGGCACCTCAGCGGCCCAAGCGCTCCTGCGAGGGAGTGGGGAGCGGGCAGGATTTGTCCAATTCCTCTGGCCAGGCAGCCTGGCTCTCGGCTCCCTGCAGCTTGCAAGTGTGGGAATGCCGTGTGACTGGGGAGGAGGAGAGCCCTCGGCAGCCCCCCCCCCCCGCCACCCGTTGCCTGTCACACCTACCTGGCCATGGTATGGGGGCAGTCCAGTGTGAGGGGAGCATGACTCTCTTCTGGCCTGCCTCGTTTGCCCTCTGCAGCAGCAGCCAGCAAACACTTGGGCTGCCACGATCAGCTTGGCTGCTTTTCCTCAGTGGTGCCTTTGGAGACATTTTGGGAGGTCAGAGAAGGCCAGCTAATGTGTGCGAGGGAGTGAGCAAGAATGCAAGGGGAAGGGTTCCAGGTCTGTCAACAGTCAGGCGGGCCCTTCGAACACTTAGCGAAATGAAGCGCGTGAAGGAGCCGTTTGGCAGGACTAATCAGAAGGGGCAGCCGGTGGAAGGGCGAAGGCAGGTGGGGTTCCGCCTTGAGAAAGGAGACACTTTGGGCTGGATGGAGCACCTGTGCTGGATCCCGGCTGCAGAGTTGGGGCAGGGGCTGAGCTTTCCGAGGCAGCTCCGCATCCTGGCACACTCTTTGAACTCGCTTCCCTTTTCTGGATTGCTGCTGTTGTGCAGAGCGGGCGCCCCCCCCGCTCCTCCCTGGGAGAGCTGCTTCACTGACCCTTCCTCCAGTTCCTTGCCCCATGTGGCGCATCAGGAAAAGCTGGTTGGAGAGAGGCAGCATGCCGGAGAGGAGCGTCTCGTTTTTCCCTTTGGCACAGATCCGGCCCCGGCACCTGGCTGGGTTCCACCCTTAACGGCAGCCTAAAGGTGGGACGTTGCCCGGGCAGGCAGGCCGGGGTGGCGTGCCGTTCCCCCACCAGCTCATCTTCCAGCAGTGAAAGGGGCAGAGTGGCCGCTCTGGCGCGCTCCCAGCAAGGAGTGCAGAAGAGCACGGTGGCTCTTGTGGGCAGAGAAAGGCCAGTGCCAAGACTTGCCATGGCAACCTGAGTGCCAGGATCTTGGGCATGGCACACGGGATGGGTGAAGGGCTTGCTGTGGGTTTTCAGTGTGCGGGCCAGCCACCTCTCCACCCCACATGCAATAATTAATGCAGTGGATTCTGTTGGCAATCCAGAGTAACGATCTCGAAGGCAGGCCAACAGTCTCATTCTGGACTGACAGAACACTGGTTGCCTGAGGCCATCAGCTAGCGTTTGAAACGGGGACTTCTCCCTCCTTCGTCTTTACAGAACTCTGACCCCGCTGTGGTTTGTCATGAGCCCTCAAGAAAGGCAGGGCCGTAATTACACACGGTTTTCTGTGAAGGAGGGTTGGAACATTCCGGTTATGGATGGGCAGTGCATGCCAAGAACCATGCAGTGGAAAAAGGGCCCTGTGTGCCGATAACCATTCCACATCTTCATAATTTTCCTCACGGAAACATGCTTGGATCGGGTGGCTGGCCGAGGGCGGTGGCTCGAAGTGGAAAAACCGCTTTGGCCAAGGGGCTATGAAGGAGATTTGTCGCAGTCCAGTTCAGCCAGTCCTGCTTTCCCCGCTTGTAAATCCGGCCGCGTGGGTGGATGGCCGTCAACATGCAGCATTCCGCGGGCTCCCCTGGCCGCTCCTCCGGCCTGGAAGAGCAGTGGCTGTTCTGGCCATGTGGCCACTCGGGCTCTGCCTGTCGCCGCTACCGCCTGTGCTTTTCTCCTTGACGCACTCAGATAAAAGGGAGGGAAAGTGAGGATCCTTTCCAAAGTTGCCGAAGACACAGCTCGAGTTGGGACAATCCCAGCTCAAGGGGTTAATCAGCTCAAGTTGGGACAACCCCGATTCAGGCTGGACATCAGGAAAAGCTTCCTCACTCTCACAGCAATACTGGCTGCCCAGAGAGGTGGGGGGCTCTCCCACACTGGAGGCATCAAGAAGAAACTGGGCAGCCCTCTGAGTGGGGGGTGGGGGTGAACTGGTGTCCTGCAATGGCAGGGGTGGACCTGATGGCCTTCATGGCCCCTTCCACCTCTACTGTTCTTTGATTAAATATAAGACATGCAGCAATTCTGCAAATGGAGAGAGAAACGCAGGGCACATCCCAGTGCAGAGGGAGGCAACGAGGCCACGCCTCCCAGCACCTTTCTTGTGCCCGTCCCGATTTTTGGTTTTCCAGATGTTGTGTGGCAGCTGTGCCAGGGCCAAACAGGGGCCTCTCCTGGGGGGTCTCGGGTCCGGGACTGCTGCTTCGTGGAGAACTGCGCCCAGGACAGCCTCCCGCAGCTCCAGACCTGCGCTGGCCCCAAAGGCCGCCCCACGAGCGCCACCTCGTGGCCGCTTCCCCCGCGGAGATGTGGCTGCTCTTCCCTGGGTGGGGGCCCCCCATGAGCCCCCTTCCCCCGGCCCCCTGGGAGGCTCCCGAAGGGCGGTGGAGGCCAGGCCTTGTGCTGACGGCTGAGCTGCCGTCAGGCCCCCACTTGCCGACCTTAACCTGCACTTGCCCCGTGCTGCAGGGGAGCAGTTCGCCGTGTTCCGGGGCTCCGACGGGGAAGTCCACGTGCTGGAGGCCTACTGCCCGCACCTGGGGGCCAACCTGGCCGTGGGCGGCCGTGTGCAGGGCGGCTGCCTCGAGTGCCCCTTCCATGGCTGGCAGTTCCGCGGAGAAGACGGCAAGTGCGTCAGGATCCCGTATGCTGAAAAGGGTGAGTGGTGTCGCCGGAGAGGGGCTCTCGGGGTGCCCTTGGCGGGCTTCTGCCACGCGAGCGGGAGGGTCTGGGAGTGGCGATGGCGTGGCTGGACTTTGCTTGGTTGAGCTGGTGCTGGTCCAAAGCAAGGAAGGTGATGGGTATTTGGGATTCATGGTCTTCCTCAGGGTGACAGGAAGAGACGGGACCCTTTGTTTGGTAGATCATCGGTAAAATTACACATTGTGAAGACTACTGCCTAGAGCGCTTAAGGAGCAGTCGCGTCCAAAGCTTCTGAGGGTCGCATGCATCCGGATTACCTGTCTCCTGCGCTTAGATAAATCATGAGGGAGTGGCGGGGGGGGGGGGCTGGAGCTCTGAGAGAAATCAGTGAGAACACGTAGTTGTATTACGCCACCGTTTCTAGGAAGGGCTTCAACCCAGGAAGGTGTGCTAGAAAGATTTTCCGAAAAGATCCCCTGGCCAACATAAAATGCAGTGGCCCCCTTGCCGTGCGAAGGCTGGGGTGGAGCAGTGAGTTTAAGCTGTGGCCCACCCAGTCACTGAGGGCCCCGTGGCTGTGAGGGCCCACTGCACCCCTCCCTCTTTTAGTGCCAGAATTTGCCAAGGTCAGAGTCTGGCCGTCGCGTGAGGTCGGCGGCATGATCGTTGTCTGGTACCACTGCGACGGTATCGGCCCCACGTGGCAAGTCCCGGAGCAGGAGGAGATTGTGTCTCGCGCGTGGGTCTTCCGTGGCATCACCGAGCACTTTGTCAGCGCTCACATTGAGGTAGAGCCAGGGCCCCCCCGGGCCTTGCTGAGCGAAACCCAGCAAGGGAGCGCCATGGGAGGTGGAGGCGGGAGACCCGGAGAAGGGTGGGTAGAGCCAGTGGGGATGCAGCCAGAGGCCTCTAGGATCTCTGGGCAGGGCAGGGGCCAGCTTGACGTGGCACAGACGTGTCTGACACTTCCTGGAGGACTGCCCCAGGACCCCCTCTTGGCTCCCTTTACCCCCTTGCTGCTGCCACTCTAAGCTTCCCAAAAGCCCCTGCTCCTGGGCCTCCCCGTGGGAGGCAAAGGCCCGGCACCCCTCTCTGGGCGAGGCTGGGTGGGCACCGGCCTTTCCCATCCCGCAGCCTTCTAATGCACCACCCGCTTTCCCCACGATGGCAGGAGATCCCGGAGAACGCGGCTGATGTGGCCCACCTCTCTTTCCTGCACGGTCCTTCGATCCTGAGCGGGGTGGACCTGCGGTACATTAACTCGCCCCTCTGGGCCTTCTTCAAGCACCACTGGCAGGTAACGGGGCTCTTCCGGGGGCCGCGAGAGTCTCTGTGCCACCCATGCGGGCTGGCTGGGCAGGGGACAGCCAGGGCACAGGTGCCTGTGGGGAGGGAGCTGCACCGGCCTCTGGCCAGGTGCTTCTGGAGGCAGTGGGGGCAGCAAAGGAGCGGTCTTTCACCACTTCCTTTCAGACGCTGCTGGCATGTCTCCTGCTTTCCTCCCTAGGCAGAATGGCACCCAGAGCCGGAGCCCGATGCCCACTGCTCCTGCATGCGCGTGCAGCACAGCGTCACCGTGCTTGGCAGACGCTTCTCCTTGCTGGATTTGACGGTCTCAGCCAGGCAGGTGTGCTATCCAGGGGGCACAGCTCTGACGGGCAAGAAAGAGCCTAGGGCCATCCGGGAAAAGTGGGGAGGCCAAAGGCCAGAAATGACCTTCTGCCCTACAGGATACACCTCTCTGTTTGCCTGCCCTGGGGGTGCTGCACTTCTCTGCCGAATAGTTTGCTGCTGGTAGGCTTCCCCCCAGACGATCTTCCTGCTGCATGAGTTTGGCATCATGCTAAGCACATGCATCCTCGTGGAGGTCAGGCCAGACATGTGGTGCAGGAAAGCTTGGAGAAGTGCCGCCTCGCAGGGTTCTGTGTGCTGGGGCTCGAGGCCGGCTGTGGCCACCCCTCTGCTCTGGCCCGTCTGCAGAAGCTTCTGAGCACCGTCTTGGCTGGGGTGGCTCTGAGCCGCTTGGCTGTGGCCTTCATCCCTCTCCGTCTCTCCCACGCGCCAGGTTGGGCCAGGGCTGGTTTTCTTGCTCTTCACACACCCGTTCCTGGGCCGAGGGGTCCTCATCCACAGCGTCACGCCGCTGGAGCCCCTGCTGCAGCACGTGGTCCACCGGATGTACTACCAGCAGAACATCCCCGCCCCGATTCCCAAGTTCATCCTGTGGGCAGAGCGCATCCAGGTGGGTGAGGGTGTCCAGGTGGGCGAGTTGCAGGGCGTGGCGTTGGGTGCGGCTAGACAACGGGGCAACCTGGGTGCCACGATGCTGTGGAAGCCCACCCAGCCGTGCCTGGGATGGTGAACGCCAGCTTCCCACGAGGCCCCGAAAAAAGGACAGACGGGCCAAAGCCCAGCGCTTTTGCCTGACAGCTCAGCAATGGCACGGAAAACTCAGGCCGCTGGTGGACTGGGACTGTTTCCTAGCAGCCTTCGGGCACAGCTTCAGTCCCTGACTAACCGCATCTTGCGGCTTTTCACACACTTTTCAATACTTTCCAGAGTCACGCAGTTCTTGGGGTATGGCCTTCGAAGAAGTGCACCGACTTGTTGCTTTTGGTCTTCTCGTTTCCTCCCAGTTCGAGAGGGATATCATGATCTGGAACAACAAGCAATATCTCTCCAAGCCGCTGCTGGTGAAGGAAGATGCTGCCATCCAGAGACACCGGCGCTGGTACTCCCAGTTTTACAGCAAAAACAGTGCGAGGCTCACAAGCCAGAAGGATTCGCTGGACTGGTGACAGAGCGATTCCCGCCACGGCACGCCTGCTGGGGGCCTTGCTGGAAGCCACTGCAGCGAGCGGGCAGGGGGTCCAGTCACCGTTTCAGCAGCACTAGCCTGGATGGCGCTTGGGCGCAAGGGGGGGGCGAGAGGGAGGGCGAATTCTGCCTCACTGGTTTGGTGATGGGGCACAAACAGCACCTCTTCCCCCTGCCCCCACTTGACCATGCGAGACCGCAGGTGATGCTGCGCACACCCTATGTCTAAAGGACTTTCCAGCTTCCCCACCCTACGGCTAAAGCTAAAGCCACCCTATGGCTAAAGGGCGGGATTCTTGTGGGGCAAAGCACAGTGCTTTTTTCTGGGGATCCAGTGTGGGCTGTGCCTCACCTTGCGCTCTCCTAGCATCGCTGCATGACCTGGCCCTGTGGCTGTGCCCAGGGCCAATGGGGGGCCGCATGTGGGCTCCAGGGCCGGGCAGTGATGCCAGCCGACTCTGGCGGCCCGTGGGTGCCGCTCCAGGCCTGCCTGCCGGTCCCTCCCTTGAGCTCTGGCGGCTCCAGTGGAGCCGGCATAGAAGCTTGCTAAATTCCCAGCAGTAGCTGGGAGCATCCCAGCACGAGGCGGTTCACGGTTGCAGGAAGGGCCGAAGGGCCACCTCTCACGCAAGGGGCTCCGCAGCCCGCTGGGCAGAGCCCAGGGGCTCTGTAGCGCTGCTCCTGCTGCAGTCGCCAAGCCCTTTGCTGAGGCAGCTGGCCTGGCCGTGGAGTCCGTGTCAGGTGCTGTACCTGTTCCCTGGAGAGGTGGCCTGTGAGTCGACTTTGCACTTGGCTCTAATGAATTCGCCCCCGAGGTGCAAAACGGCCAAGGAGGTGCTTTCCGAGACAATTTTTCCGTGAAATCCAGCCACATGAGCCCCCTCCCTAGGGGACCCCCAGGCAGAGCTGGCCACAATCTTTTTCTCAGCAGAGGCTCCGAGTTGGGAGAAACACGGGAGCTGCAAGGAGACACGGGTTGCAAGCCAAAGATGCAATCCATTGCGGAGCAGCCCCGGCCTCCCCTCGCCCTCCCTCTGGCTTTGGGGCCTGTGCCCGTGAAGCGTCACACACCTGTGGCTGGAGCATCTTGGGGGTGTGGAGCAGCTCTGGGCAGCCCACTTGGGGGGCACAAGCCAGCAGGGGCACCCCGCTCCTCCCCGGAGTTTAAATGCTCCCGACCGGATCCCAAAGGGCTCGCCAGAGGGCAGCTCAGGAGACTCGTGGCCCTGTACGTGAGGGCCGCCACGCTCCTCTCCCCGTGGCAGCGGCTGGCCAAGTGGCGACCAAGCCCTGTGCGGGCTTCCGGGCAGGAATCTGGCCCGGCCCACAGCCACGTCCGCCCCCGGCCCCCAAGCCAGCGGGCCGCACTGCTGCCGACACCGACACCGACCCCCCAAGCGGTTTTCTTTCTTCTTTATTAACACACAGCAAGCGTGACAGTAGATAACTTTTTCTCTTTTTAAATACAGTACGTGGTTCAGCAGGAGGGCCCTCACAATTTCTCCCACCCCCCCACCCCCCCAATCATGAAGACAAGCCAGTGGTGGCATTTTTATAAAAATAGTGTGTCGCTACAAAAGTATAAATTAATGCTACCGGTATTAAGAAATATTAAACACAGTAAAACTTATAAGGATTAAGAAAAATATTCATTAATACCTGTAGAAAACTCTGGCCTAAAAAATATTTTTGTATATATTTTTAAAACTTTTTTTCTGTAATCTTTTCTTTAAAGATGACATTTAGACTTCTGTAACTCTCGTGCTGAGAGAGCTGCAACCTCACACGTCTCTTGGTATTGCCTGGAACACTGAACTACAACACGGGGAGCAACGCTCTCGCGTTGCGGAGGGGAGGGGGGCCCCGTTCCTGCCCCCCGCCCCAGCTGAGGTCTCCGTGCACTCACTGCCTGGAGGAGGAAGATGAGGGGCGGGCGGGCGGGCGGGCGGGGGGGGGCGACCCGTGCTCACTGGGGCTCCTGCACACGGATGGGAAGGGCCATGGCCCGAGCAGCAGCAGCTTCTGCCTGCGATGGTTCCCGGGCCCCTTGGGGTGGGAAGGGACCCGTCCGCCTTTCCGTGGGGCTGGCTCAGCTGCAGTGGCGTTGCACGGATGGCACCGTGCCCCCTGGTCTGTAGCCCCCTTTCTCTTGGGGGGGAGGTCTTGGACCACCATGGCACGCTGGGAGTCAAGGAGCGGCTCCTGCGGGGCCCTCCACTTCAGTGGTCCCTGCCAGGGGCTCCCCCATGAGGAAGAGCAGCCCAGAGGCTTTGGGCCCTTCAGGGTGCCAGGGAGGGTGCTGCTCTGCTCACCCCCTCGAGCCGTGGGGAGCCCCATAGCAACTGATGGGTCACGGTTCCCCTGACCAGCGGCTCCGCCAGGTCAGCAGCTCCAGCTCAGGGCTGCCAGGACTCTGGCCAAGCGTCTCCCCAGGGAACACATTCCCATGGCAGCTTGCGGGTGCGTGACCAGCAGCTCCGCGGTTTGACTGAGGTGTGGCCCGAGCTCCAGCTCGCCTAAGCTTTCCCCACAGGTGTGGTGGCTGCAGCCATGGCGGCCTCTTGCCCAGCCCAAGCCAGTCCCGCCGGAGCTGCCTGGCCCCGGCGTGGCTGGTGTGGTTTCGCCGGGGCACCGCCCCCTCCCTCTAGCACTTTCCAGAGCACCAAGAGGCAGCCTCCGGTCTCCAGAGTGCAGCCCTCAGGGCCTCCGGTCAGGCTCAGGGGCCGTTCCCGCCACTTTGGGGTCCCAAAACACTGGCAAGGGGCTGCTGGGGGGCAGGGGGTGCTGGGTCTGTGCATCGCCTGTGCCACCAGGAACGGGCCTGTGGAGGGTGGGGGAAGCAGGACGGAGGGCTTCACCCGCCCCGAGTGGCCCAGGGGCCTTGTGCCTGGCTCAGTTTGGCCCTTGAAGGCCCAGGCCCTGGGTTTTCTGGATTGCCTTGCTCAAAAGGACCGGATGAAATACGGCAGCCACCAACAGATCAGGTCCTGACCCACACCCACCCGGCCTTGCTGGGGAGACAGCTGCCCTGCGACGCGAGCCTCCTGCAAACGCTACACGGAAAGCCCGGAGACCTTGCGGGAGGGCCAAATGGAGGGGTGCCGGCAGGAGGGACCCCAAGTGGAGCCCCCCTCCTGAGGAAGGCAGGAGCAGACCCAGAGCCAGCCCGGCATCACTGGCACCGCGGTCGTTCCCCAGCACTGCCGGCACAGGGTGCTACTTTCTACTCGGATGGCAGGGCGAGGGGGGGCCTGATGGCAATGAGCCCCCCCTCCCGGGCTTTGCCTGTACCCACCCACCATGAAAGGAGCGAGGACGGACAGACAGGAGAAGACAAAAGCCCTTGCACAGGTTGTGAGGTGGAGACCCGGCAGCCGCTTTGCCCTGGTTTTCATGGGCAGCTGCAGCCTCCCCGTGGGGGTCCTCCAGATGGGGGGCTGCAGCTCCCCCCCCGGCCAGGTTGGCCACAGGTGGGAAACCTGGAGCAGAATTCACTTCGCTCAGCCAACGGCAGCCAGGGCAGTGGGGGCAGCTCGAGGCCACTGGGCCACCCCGCTGCCTGCCTCGGCCCCAACCTCCCTTCCTGCAGGCCCCCAAGCCAACGGCCTCCCGAAGGCCCACGCCTCACTGAGAAGCGACACGCTGCTCCAGATGACGTGGGGTGGAGCATGAGCGCACGGTCCCTCACCCCATGTCACTCACGGCGCCACACGCCCCAGGCCCCCTGCAAGCCTGGAGCCCTCCGAGAGTGCCTGCTGCCCCTCCAGTGCAGGCGGCAGGAGGCTCAGCCCTGCTCCCCTGCCCAGCCTGGTTCTCCCGCAGAGGGCAGAACGGCTCCCAGCCCCGGCGAGGTGGCATGCTCGGGGACAGCGGTGGTGCCCCGCACCAGCAAGAGGCACCTGGCGGCACCCACGCAGTCCCTCCCCGGGCCATCTGGCGAGGAGGGGGAGGGCATCCTGGCAAGGGGACCGTGGAGGGGGAGGGAGGGGTCTGCCCTTGGCTTCCGGGGGGCAGGGGCCCATGCGGCATCAACCCGCTAGAGCAGGGGCAGGCGGCGTGGGGCACGGGCGTGGGCACTGCCCCCAAGTGGCAGCCACGGCGGAGCAGGGCTAGGAAGCATCCCCAGCCCGGGCCGCTCCACGGAAATGACGATGCAGCGGCTGCAGCTCCCACGCGTTCCGAGTCCTTGCAGCCATCAGTCCGGAAATGCAACCCCTTTTTTCACGAAGCTGGGGAGGAATAGCCTGGAAAGCCCCCGGCATGGTACACGGGGCCCGCGGGTGCCATGTTGCCTGCCCCTGCGCGAGAACCAGGGCAGGTTCGCCTCCCTTCCCTTCCCTTCCCTTCCCAGCCAAACGCAGCACCTCAAGGGCCCGCCTGCTGGAGGGGCCGGGGGCCGCTCCGAGAAGCCCCTGCTGCGAGGTCTCAGCAGCCACGGAACGCGGGGGCAGGACAAGGTCCCTGCCACTCGGCCACCACATGCAGCGTGCGAGGAGCCCGCGGGACGGCACGCCAGGCTGCCTGCCCCGGCGGACCTTCGGGCCAGCGCTCCTGCGGCGCCGCACCCCTCTTACCTTCTGCCACCTCCCCAAGAAGGATGCAGCCAGGATGGGTTTGCTTGACGAAGAGCAGCCTTGCAGTCGAGTATTGCTTTGAATGTGGATATCGTGCAGGAACGGAGAAGATACAGTCCTTACATTGCAACCTGTTTCGCGGAGGCCACGGAGGAGGGAGCTGCTGCAGGGGCAGCTCCGTGCAGGTTACTTCAGAGCGCGCTTGGCCCTAGCACGGACTTCCCTGCCAACAAGCAGCCCGGGAGCGCCCTCCACAAGCCCCTTTTTGGAACCCACATGCTCGAGACCAAGGGGCGGGTGGCCGCTGGTGAGGCACCCGGGGTGGAGCCCCCTTCCTGTGGGTCACAAGATGAAGGGGAGGGAATAGCCGGCGAGGTGTGGAATTGCAGAACATTCCCAGGGCAGTTTCCCCCCACCCCCAATCCTCTTTTTTTCTGCAGAAAGGTACAGTCACACACTATCAAACGCAGAGGCAGGCGGGCAGGCAGGGAGGGGGCAGAAAGGGGTGTCCCTACAAAAAGAACAACAGAAACAAACAAAAACTCTTATTTTAAAACATCCTTCGTGTCTCCATTCCTGCTTTCTAAGAGACATCGGTCTTTCTGACACAGCTGCCTGCAAACCTGCCCAGCTGCAGATCCCGAAAGCCGAGGCGAGACTGGCCGGCCGCGCCTGCACAGCTTTCTCTTGGGGGCCACGTCCAGTGTGGGGGCTACAGATGGCAGGGAGAAGCTGGGGGGGCAAGGGGGGCACAGGGGGGAGGGAGGGGGGAGCACGTTTTAAAAAGGGCACTAATAAAACCACCATTCAAGTCAATTGAGAACTGAGCTGCCTGAAGACTTCGGAACATACGCACCCACTTGGACTGCGCTCGTGAAAATCACCCTTATGCTTTGTCAAGTTCACACACAAATCTAGAGAAAGGAGTGTGTCCCTAGCAGAGTTCCTTGCACACCCCCAGCATATTCCCTTCAAACGTAGCTTTTTATATACATATTAATATATATCTATATATCTATAAAAAGCACTTTTTGTTTCCCAGGGTGTTCAGAATGAGGTCCACAGTGTTTAGAACTTAAATGGGAGCCTTGGTGTGGAACAGTGTTGCGCAGGGAGGGGGGGCTTGCTTTGGGGGACGCTGCCGCCCAGCCCACCCCCCACCCCCCACCCCAGTCTTAAAGCATGTTGGACTTCAGGAACATGAGCTTGTTCATGTCCTCCGGACTCAGCAGCCGCCGCCGCTTGATCATGAGGGCCTGTTCACACATATTTACACAGTTGCTTCTGGCCCCCACGGCGGGCACTGCCAGGAGCCAGAAGGCGAGCTTGGCAAGTTTTGTATGCTTCTGGGTCACGCAGGACCAGTACTGAAAGAGGTCCGGGGGCGCCTGGAAGAGGGGCTCCTGCAGGTAGTCGTAGACTTCGTTCTTGCCCGAGCGGTCATCCTCCCGCGCCGGGGAGCCCTCGCTCGACGTCCGTGGCTTTTTGGTGGAGGGCTCGAACTCCGGCTCCTCGGCCCACGACTCCTTCACCTCGTTGATCAGCTCACACACCTTGCCGATGATCTCCTCGTGCTGGTAGGGTGGGACCGGCCGCAGCTTCTGCTGGGGGTCCAGGATCATGGCCACCTTGTGCGCCGCGTGGACCTTGAAGTTCTCCTTCAGGGCTTCCAGGAAGAGGTGGCACAGCTTGCTGATGATGCCGGCGTCGTTGGCCTTGGCGGTGAAGAGCTTCTCCAGCTTCACATAGGTGGGCAGCACCAGCTGCAGGGTGGGCCGGTTCTCGCCGCTCAGCTCCACCACAGCCCGCTTCACGGGGGCCAGGATGGCGGCCAGGTTGCTCAGCAGGTGCTTGTTGAGGCTCTGGATCAGGCTCATCTTCTTGGCCCGGCTGTAGAACTCGCAGATCTGCTCGTAGCGCTCGTGCACCAGCAGCAGCGAGTCCGTGACGGAGTTCCAGCAGGGCGGTGGCGCCAGCTCCTCCAGGGAGCCGAAGGTCTCCTTGGAGATGCCCGCCGAGCCCGCCAGGTCCTCGCAGACGTTCAGCAGCTCCACCACCTCGTGCATGTTGCGCGCCTGCAGCGTGCGCTTGTTGAGCACGCTCTGCACAACCGAGTTCAAGGCACACGCCGAGCAGCGCAAGGACATGCCCGCCTTGGAGAAGGCGGACGAGTTCACCTTGCAGTCCGTCACGTACACCGTCCGGATCTCCGACATCACGAATTCCGACAGCACATTCTGAACCCAGTGGTGGACCAGGTCGCCGTTGTCACGCAGGTCCACCCCCTTGATGCCCAGCACGTAGCTCTTGATGCTGTTGCCCTCGGCCTGGTATGCGGTCAGGATGTAGCACGAGTCGGGGCCGATGCTCTGCGAGTGACAGGTGACGCCGATGCCCAGGCAGGCGTTGCTGCCCAGGGCGCAGGTGACCTTCACCTTCACCTGGTTGTACATCCGGGGCAGGTGCTTGAGGGCTAGCGTGTTGAAGTTGCCCAGGATTTCGGTGACGGAGAAGGCGCCATAGCGGGCGCCGCTGTCAACCAGGGTCTGCGCCAGCTTGAGGAAGTCCTTCCCACTCACCACGCTGAGGGTCCCCAGGTCGGCGCACATCACCCGCAGCAGCCGCTCCGCAATGTTCTGCCGTTCCTTCTCGGGGATGGTGCTGTTCGCCAGGGAGCTGCAGGCCGAGGCTGTGGAGAGGGCAGAGAGAGCAGCTGTCTTACTTGGGGACACGACTTCCCTTTTCCTTGGGGATGAATGCGAGAGCGCACTTCTTCTGAGCATGCAGCTGCTCTCTACAGAGACCTGGCCCAGGTACCTTTCCGTGAAACATGCTTTGCTTAAAAGCTTCCCCTCAATTAATAGGGCACTGTATTCGTTAAGCAAGCGTCCGAATCTATTTGACCAACAGAAGATGAAAAATGTGTATTTTATCCCAAATTTACAAAGAGCAACTTAAAGCACCTGTGCTGGATTTTGCCTTCACCTTCCCTTGAGAAGAGCTCAGGGGAGAAGCAAGCATGGGAGCGAGTCTGCACAGCCTTGTATGCCCCATGGAGGAATTCTGGAGACCAGGGAACCGTGCGCGAGGGCAGTGGGGCCTGCCATGGCTTTTCTGACAGCCATCTTACCTGCTTCCGGAGAAGACCAAGGCCACAGCCCTCCCTTAAAAAGGACTCGCAGTCTCCCTAGCCAACTGGCTAGTCCCTCCCAGATGCCTTCTGCTGTCAGAACGGGCTCAGATCCAGGGAGTGAGTGGTCATCCTCATTTCTCCAAGCCACGTGCCCACTTCTGCCGGTGGCTCAACACTAGCGAGGCCGCGGTTATGGAAGGTGGAGCCGAGGCCCCCGCAGCCGGTCCCCAGAATGCTCCTTGGCGAGGGGCGACCCCCAGGCGGCCAGGGGGCTCATCCGCCCCCAGAGGTACCTACTGCTGTTGGCGTTGGTCCGCTGCGGCTGCGGCCTCCACTTCTCCTCCACCACCGCGGGGGGCGACCTGACCTGGTTCGAGGCGATGTTGTTCTCGTTGTCAGCTGAGAAGCACCAAACAGAGACGCTTCAGAGGGCGAAGGCGTCCTCCGCTCCAGCCACCTTTGCCAGCAAGGCTTTGCTTTTCCAGTGCTCTCCCTCAGTGCCCAAGACGGGCTCGCATCCTCTCACTTTTCTTGAGAAACCTCCAGGAATGCTGAACTAGATAAAATGCCAGGTCTGCCCTAGCAAGAGCTCCTTGGCTGGACTGACTTTTGTCAGGGAACGACATGCAAAGCTGCACATGCAGAGCCTTCTTGCAAGTGGCCCCCAGCTGTGGGACTCTACCTGCAGGCTCTTTCAAAGGAGCAGACCCACGGAGGGGCCCAAATCCCTGCCATGGAACCTTCCAGGAAAAAACACACGGATTGCTTCTCACCAACAGGGGTTTTCCAGAGGTTCTGCCTATCGCTGCCCGACCCTCTCTAACGGAAATTAGAAAACGGACGTTGCAAGCTGGCGGCATGGAAGCCGAGCTCATTGCTGGGTTCCCAGAAGGAAGCACCTGGTTTACCTGCATGGGACTGCATGTGTTCCAGGAGGTTGTTGTAGAACTGGAACTGGATGCCGCAGGCCCCGCAGGTGTACGGTTCTGAAAGAGGGAGGCAGACAGAGCGGGTCAGGTGTGGCTCAGCTACACCAGAGACGTGGGCGCATGGAGCTGGCAGCCTCCTGCAGCTCTGCTTGTGGCGGTCCATCCTATTTGTCGCAACTGTGGCCCAGATGCGTCATTCCGAGCACAAAGCCTTGTAGGAACAAAGTCATGGTTACAGTTCTCCCAGTTTATAGAAAGTTCTCCTATGTCTACAGAAACAGAGAAACAGAGCGAGTCAGAAGTCACAGCAAGTCAAAGGCCATCTAGTCTGACCTCCAGCTCCAGCCAGCTCTGGTCATGACATGCTTACCGTGTGCACGTCCAGCGATCCTTGAACACCCTCACTGGGAACCTTGGTTCCCTCAGCTTATCCCTGGGGAGGGGCTTTATCAGGATCACAGAGAAATCAAACAGGTAGAATTTGTGAGAAGTAATGCTCCCAGATTGCTTGGTAACTGGCAATAGCAAGGATGAGAGAGGCGGGGGGCGGGGGGAGACAGCGGTGGGGAGGGAGGCAGAGAGCAAGAGAAGACGGCAGTCCATGGTGCGTACTTATGGGCCGGGGGACGATGGAGGAGCGGTGGCCCTTCGCCCCAGCTGCTCAGGGTTCCCAGGGGGTTCTTCAGCTCCCAGCTCGAAGCCTGCATCTTCTTGGATGCCCTTCATGCAGCCCCTCCCCTCTGAAGGACCCTCAGAGGGAAGCCCCCAAACTCGAGCCAAGCATCCTTTGAGTTTGGCACCTTGCTTCTTGCCTTGGCCAGCAGCCCCCACCGCCCCCCCCGGAAGCCTGCAGTGCAGCAGGGGGCAGGGCCTTCACCTGAGGTTGCCCCCACCATGCCCCAACCTGGCCACGTGGCCACGCGACCTGGCCATGCGCCTCATCAACCCTTCATACAACTCGAAAGCTGCGACCGAGGCAGAGCAACCCGACCAGAACCAAAACACGCTGGTACGTTGCCACAGGGTGTATCAAACTCAGCCCGGGACAAAAAGGGTCCCAGGTCCTGGGATATCATGTGCTCGCTTTGTGGGTTTTGAAAGGCATAATCCCAAGTGGATCCAGGGGAACCAGGCTAATCCCCGTAATAAAGAAGCCCCACAGGGAAATGGAAAGCAAGGAAAGCCAGAAGGCGGGAGCACTGAATATGCTTGGAAGAATCAGACGGGCAGCGGCATGGCTCAGAGTCCAGGGCAAACAAAGCGGGCCCTTTGCTCATCCCGAAACGCCAGCGCAGGCGTGGCCCACGATCCACTCCGAAACAACCACGCCTCGTTTCGAGGGGGACCTTCAGTGGGACTGGCTGCCAATTCCCTTCCCGGAGACTGAAGCGCATCCAGCTGAAAGAGCTGCTGGAATGAGGGGCCAGCTGGAGAGACGGCGGTGAGGGGAAGCCACGGCTCGGTGCGAAAGCTCACAGGCAGGCGGCCCCGGAGCCCCTTTGCAGACGGACGTGCAGCCAGCTGAGCCACGGAGAGGGCGGCCCCCAAATGTTGTCAAGTCCTGGACAAGGGAGTCCAGCGAGATGGGGATGGGGTCGGGGAAGTGAGGCTGGTGCATCGGAGGAACCCTAGAACCCTCTTGGGCTGCTTGAGCTCCAGCAACATTCCCCTCGAGTACAAAAAACAGCTTGGCCAACAGGAGCTGCCGCAGCAGCAGCAGCAGCAGCAGCTCAGTGTGTCTGTGTGCAAGCAATTAACAAGTCCATAGCGAAGCACACAACCGGACGGAAGGAGCACCCACCACGGCCTAACACTAAGCAGCTACCTAGGCACACATCTTTTGCTCCGAATTTCTGGAGCAAAACACCATCAACGTTCAGTCCAGGGTTACCTCCGAGCCCTGTTAAGCACCAGCCTGACTTCTGAACCCCAGAAAGTGCTTGGGGCCACGAGCTGGTGTGCGTTGTGTACAGAGAGCGTCCCGTGAGAAGGTCTGCAGCAGGAGCGCTCCCAGTGCCACAACGAGGCCATGTCTGCACAGTGCTTTGCGACTCAAGACCACTAAGTTAAAGATGCCGCTTTTGAAGCCTGCCACGTGCCCTGCCAGGCTTGCTTTCTACACTCCCGTCAAGGAAAAACCAAAAGGGGCGCAGCACGCCATCCAAGACGCAGCACGACAACTTTAGCCACAACTAGCGCAGAGCAGGGGGAAGAGACTGGCTTCGGGGCTTCTTGTCTGCACAAGGGCACAGATCCTTTAAGCTGCACAGAGGAGAAGTGGCCCAACGACGGCCAGGGCGGTGGGTGTGAGTCTGGCTGGCCAGAATTTAAGAGAGGCTGGAGGGAAGCAGCCAGCAGGTGGGGCGGCACCGACATCCATCACACTTACTTTGCAAAAGCGGTAAAGGATTTGAAACCAGGGGACTGGCCGTTTCTGCAAAAAAGAAAGAGACGCAGATATTGAGACCGTGGAGGGCATCTCTGCCACCTGCCACCACGAGGCGCCTGCCCGTCTGCCTGGCCGTGCTGGCCTGGAGAGTTGCGGCAGGGCGGCAAAAGCCACAAACGGCACGCCCTCGCCATCCTCAGCAGGCCGGGTGAGCTTCTACGGGACCGGGGAAGAGCCACCCCGACAGCAGTTGCATTCTCTCTTCTGCCACAAGAAGTCGGGCGCAATGCGCTGGAGGTGAGCGCTCTCAGCGTGGCGCTTCGTGCTGGGTTTGCCCGAAGGGCCAGCCTGAGGCCGCACAAAAAAGGGGAGGCCTGGATGTGAGAGAGGCGTCCCTCAGTGGAGCCTCCCAGGACTCAGGGCAGACCAGCGCGGAGGCCGGCCGCTGCTGCTCCACCGGCCACCCTTGCCTGCTCGGGGGTCTCAGGGCGCCCTCCTGGCCAGCCACGGCACTCGGCCACAGCCTGGGGAGAGGGGCTGTTTCAGCTGCCATCCTCCTTATGGAGAGGAGGGCAGGCAGACAAGCAGTAGCGCATCCACAAGGGAACCCCAGCAATTACTGCCCAGCCGCCTATTATCGCAAGCCCCACGCATCTGGGGAAATTAAGCTCAGCCCTCAGCAGCGAGTGCGTGGCCTCAGATGGGACTGGGGGTGAAGCGACCACATGCAGGACAGCGAAGCTGAAAGCAGGGAGGGACGCCTGCGGGTGGTGGGGGTGGTCACTGCCCTGCCCTGGAACCTCGCTCCTGCTTATGGGGATGGACATGGGTAGAGCAACGCATGAGCGGCACAGGTCGGCCTGCCGACACACCTCTCCCCATCACGGGGGACGCTGCACTGGGCATGCGCAGACCAGCATCCTCCCTGCCAGAGATGGGCCTGAGACTTCCCCTCAGGACCTCAGCTTTGGACGACCCGCCAACGGGCAGCAGGAGCAGCGAACAGCCGGCCCTGGCGCCTCTCGCCGCGACTTCTGCCTGCCTCCCTCCCCAAGACCGAGTAGGTCTGTGGCCAGGCAGGGAGAGACACGGCCAGAGGCTCAGTCTCTCCTCCAGAGCCAAGCGACTCTTTCCTCTGGCTTCTTGCTGGCTCACCTGGTGCCATCCTCCCCCCTTCAGGCATCCCTCTGCATTCACTGAGCTGCAGAAACTTGCAGGAGAGGAGAGGAGAGGAGAGGAGAGGAGAGGAGAGGAGAGGAGAGGAGAGG
>JAIXND010000773.1:13918854-13958260 GCA_023646645.1 Varanus salvator macromaculatus
CCAGGGCCCGACCCGTCTCTTGCGGCCGCTTGCCTCCTTCCCAGGGCCCGACCCGTCTCTTGCGGCCGCTTGCCTCCTTGTGGCCAGCAGCTCCTCATGCCTGACCCGCCGGGACCCAGGCCCGCCCAGTGCCTCGTCGTGGCCAGGTACTCACTGATGGGTGCGTGAAGTGCAACGTGCTCCTGGTAGGGGGTGTAGTACTTGTACTGCTTCCCACAGAACTCGCAGGTGTAGTTGCCTGTTTCTGCAAGGAAAGGAGGCTCCTGAGAGGTCTGGCGAGGGGGGAAGGCAGGCAGGGCAGCGCTCCTGCTGGCAGCTCCCGCGTCCACCCACAGGGCAATCGCAGGCGCAGGGCAGCAAATCGCCCGCCTGCCGCAGGAACGCAACCGAGGGAGGGGCGCGGGAAAGCCCGGGGGTGCCAGCGGAGGGCAGAGCACCTCCGCCTTCACCTGCTCTGCCCCCTCCTCCTTCCTGGGGAGCTGCAACTCAACCGCCACAGGCACCCGCTTGTGGGAGCCCCTCGGCGTGAGCCCAGGCCCAGAATCTCAGCTTGGATGGGCCATGAAACTCAGTGTATCATGGATTCTTTCGGGGCCACGGGAAGGAACGAAAGCTTCGGGTTTTCAGACCAGGGGGTGGGGGCTGACACACTCAGCAGTGATGCCACATGACCAGGCTCAGTTTCCATCTGAGCTCAAATAAAGCACGACAACCTTTCCTCCCACACTGGAAGAAAGAGTAATTAAAAGCATAATAAATGCAAAGAATACCAGTCAAATAAGGCTACTGCACAGTTGCAATTTATGTCTTTTCAGATGGAAATCTCTCTAAGAGTACTGAAATTAGTGTGGTGACTTTGTGCGACTTCAACCATGATTCAGTTCACACAGCATGGCAACGATTCCTAGGCCATTTAACCCAGGAATTCTGGAGTCGAGCAGAGTGCATGGATCTTTAATAACCCAGGAACACGCCATTCCTGGGTTCTTTCATGATGTGCAAACTTGGAAACTCTGGGTTGTTTATGGGTTATTCAACCCAGAGTTAGTCAACAACAAACCACAGGCTTTGTTTGCCTGTGGGGCACTCTGGATTATTCACCAAAAGTGGAAATGAAGCTCACGCACTCTGCTCATGCCTGCAACTCCTGGATTAAACAACCCAGGAATTGCCACCATGATGTGTGAACTGAATTGAAATAAGGAAAGAGCGTGCTATTAAGCTACCATGTCTTAAAATATTTACAACTGATCCAAGAAAAGCAACTTGCAAGTAAAGCACTGAAGCAGTTTCAACCATTGAGCCACACTGAGCATGCCGACTGAGTCCTCGTTTTACTCCTAATCAAAAATTTCAGTCAAAATCTTTTGACTAACTAAAAAAAATTAGGGATATGAGCACAAAACATCGACATAGTACCCCGGTTATTTTCGCTTTACTTCTGCTTGCACAGCATCAGTCCAAGCAATGAAGCAAACCGGATCCTTAACTGAAGCCACCCGAAATCCTCAGGCGGGACGCTTCTCTGGCACCAAGACCACCAACGGCTTCCTTGGCGCTCGGAAGACATTTAGGCTTCGCTTGCTTTGGGTGGGCCAGCCAGTCACCGCTCCTTGGGCAGCTGGCCAGCAGGACAGGGGCGATCCTTGGCAGCAACTCCAGAGAAGGGCTGGCAGGGGCCGCCTGAAAACCGGGGCTGCCGCCTGAGGCTGTGCCACTGCATTATGTGCTTTTCAGGGTGGCGTTACTACCTGGGTCGTCCTACATGCATCTCTGAGGAAGGTTTTTTCCCTGAAGTGCAAGATATCAATAGAGTTACACATTATGGGAAGGCTTTTCCCCAGCCACGAAACTGGAGAGCAATCCTGGAACCGCAGCCCGTCCGCCTTCCTCGGGGCTGTGGTCTCCACTTCCTGGGAACATGTTCTCCTTCCTCCTGGGCTTAGGACAGGTGCAGGCTGCCCGGGGGGTGGCACACACCGCCCCCACACAGCCACAGCTCCTAGGTCTCTGCACAGCTCTATCATTTCTACCCCCGGCACGGACTTTGGCACACAGTATACGTCGAAAGCTGGTTATTTACTTAAGTTGCAAACTCGGTAAGTCATACTTGGACCAATCTTCTGAAAGGGCTCTGGGTCCTCTTCCTTCACTTCTTCCTTCGCGATCATCGCCTGGTCGTAGGGGTCTGCAGAAGGAGAGGAGAGAGAGGAAGGGGCTGAGGGCAGCCCTCCCTGCCCCGCAGCCACTGCCAGGTGCAGCCCGAGCCACAGCTGCCAGGGCGCGAGCCGAGGACTCTGAAAGCTGCACTTCCTTGCTTATTCAGCAGAGAGCCCCTCTCATTCCACAGCACAGGCTAAATCTGGAGTAGAATTGGTCAAGAAAAAGAGGAACAAACCTTGGAAAACAAATTTCTCGCAGTCCACTTTCCCCTTGCACTGCTGTTTTTAGCTTGCTTGGATTTGGGCCATCAACTGATAAAAAGCAGAAAAGGACTCTTGTGGCCATCGTGAAGACTAAGGGACTCCAGTGGCATCAGTCATGTGACTGACGAACACCGCTTGCTCCGGATGGAGCTGGCGTTCTGGTGCCACACGTGCTCGGGCTCACCGGTGCGGTTCCTCCCTCCCACTTAAGAATGGCTGTGCCACAGTGTGGGGTTGCGCATACCAACAAGGGGGCGGGGGGGCGGGGGTGTCACTGGCTCTTTGCAGATCTGGGTTTCACCAGGTGATACTGGGCCAATGCTCGTTGCTCAGCCTAACCTACTTCGCAGGGCTGTTGTGAGGAGCAAGTGGAAAGGATTCTATGCGTCACATTGGGTTCCTTACAAAAGGAAGAAGGGAGGGCTGTGCACCTCCTGGAACCAATTCCGTAAATAAAGGTATTATTTGCAGTTGATCCATCATTCAGCTGTTACGCCAACTGACCAACGCATCCAAATGCAACTGAGACGTGTGCAATAGCAATGCAGGATATTCATTTATTCATTTGTTCCACTTATGTCCCGCCTTCCTCACAAGGAGCCCAAGGCGGCACGCACGACCCTGGTGCTCTCTTTCCCCTCACAACTACCCTGCGAGATTGGTCGGGCTAGGAGTCAGGGACTTGCCAAAGCCACCCGCAGGGCTCCATGGCCGAATGAGCCCCAGACCAACACCCAAAGAACGACAGGCCGCCTGCCATTAGCATCTCGCCATGAACGGAAGACACTCCCACCATGCCTCTTCATCTCATTTCCAGCACCGCAACCCATCAGAATCCAGCCCGCCTCAAACACCGAACTCGCACCCCACGGCGCTTGCACTCCCCCCGCCAACTAGCCAGCCCAAGCAGTCAAGGAGCCACTCTGGGCCTGGCCAGTGCCATGGCGCTTCCAGGCAGGCAGCACATGCTGCTCCAAGCCACTGCCTCTCCCACGACTGCGCAGCTCCCTCTTCTCTCTGGCGGCCACAAAGCCCAACAGCAGCCCGGCAGGGGCACCAGGTGTCACATTCCCCTCCACGCACCTCGCACGGCTCCACGTGGACAAGTCCAACCAGCCCCGAGATGCTCGCCCCGGGACCTCACCGAACAGCGCCATGCTCCAAGCACAGCTGGCCGGGGGACTCAGGAAGACCCTCCAGGACAGTCTCTGTCGTGAAGACCCTCCATGGCCATGACTGCCTTGAACTGCAACTCTGGCTCGGTCCACTGCTACTCCCCACTCCAAGAGAAGCGCCCACGGGAGCTGGTACTCCCTTCCTAGCGGAGCTGTGGCAACCCTTCCCATCGGCCTTTCCCAACAGGGTGTCCTCTGCATGCCTCAGAGTGGGACTCCCACCATTTCCGAGGCTCTCCCAGGTGGCCATGCTGGGGCTGATGGGAGCGGAAGCCCAAATTTCCCACGCTGGGAATGGCCCAGACTCAAAGGGCAGGCTCTCCGGGTTCCGCCGCTGGTCACCGGGATGTGCACGCGCCTTGGGCCAGGACGTCAGCACATGGGCAGCGGACTCACGCGTGGGGGGCAGTGGCGAAAGCATGCCACGGACACCTTGCCACGTCCTTCCAGCCTAGGCTAAGCCACTGCAAGTGCTCAAGCAGACCGGCCTGCAAGTTTCCATGCTCCGGGCGTAGCTCAAGGCTTATTTTATTTGCCTAAGAGCAGCCAGGGAAGAACCGGCAGGCCTAAAGCAGAAGGTGCGATGGATGCCAGTATCTACACTTCCACACTTCTCCTGCACAAGCCTGAGCGGAAGAGGGCGAATCCAGCCCACCGCCTTCTACCAGGAGTAGCACCCACCTGTGCACTGCAAGCCCTTCCCACAACTGCTGGCTCCAGGGACCCTCCCAAACTCGCTCTTGCCAGAGTGTGCTCTGGTTTGTGGCCACTTACTCCCTCGTGTGCCCGAAGAACAGCCAAGGCAAAAGAATCCCCTATGATCGCAGCATCTAAATTGCTGAGTTGTATACAGACCACTGTGCGTCTGCCGCTTATGCACCTTCGGGCTGCTGCCCCCCCCCCCCATTGATGAGGGACACCACGAAGTAACCCTGTTGGGCGGCTGAGCCAGCCTGCACCCGCGTCCCTTTGCTGGGGGCTTTGCTGAAGCTGCAGCACGGGCAGGGAAGGCACGAAGCGGCGGCTCCACCAGACGCCTGCTGCCCTGCCCTGGTGGAGCCCCTGCAGGGAAACCGGAAGTGCCCCCGGGCGAGGCAGCTGCTGCTTGAGGGCCAGGCTGGGCCAGGCCACGCTGGCCTGAAGCTGAGCTTCCTGAAACAAGCCGAGATCAGGCAGTGGCTCCTGGCCCCGGCTGCTTCAACAGATCTTGGCTCGAGCAGAGCAGGCCTGCTTCCGCTCGTGGCCCCGACAGAGCAGGAAAGCAGCCCCGAGCCCTGCCCTGCCCTGGCCTCATGCACAGGGCACTAAGCCCCACCCTGGCCGGATGGCTGAGCCGGACGGCTGACTGCAGTTTCGCTACCGAGTGGGCCCCGCTGATGAGACTCACCATCCACAGCGTGCAGGTCTCTGTGCTCTTGGAAACAGCTGTAGTATTTGTACTTCTTCCCGCAAATGTCACAGGTGTACCTAAAATTGTCTGTAAGGAGAAAGGGCGGGGGCTGAGCAATTCCGCGGCAGCCAGTCCTCCCCAGCCGTCCCCGGACCACAGGCGGGCCTGCAGCCACCGCGCTGCCCGCACATCCTCAGCCTCACCAGTCACATTTGCTCTGACCACGAGAGCGAGCTCTGATCAGGAACGGGCAGGAAACAGTGCAGGGGCAGAACGTCCCTTTCCAGCACTGACAGATGTTGAGATTTCTCCTGGCTTTGCAGGATTACTAGACTTAAACATCCTTCATGCCCAAGAACTCGGGGCAAGATGAGGCCCCTCCACAAATTTAGTTGTGGGTCCTTCTCCCGTTTCGTTGTTGGTGGGGGATGTTGCCAGGAGACCTTTTCTGGTAAGGCTGAAAAGCCTCACCACCCCTTTTCCACCAGGGGAACATTATTATTCTCTGATGACCCACCCTGGCAGGAAATTACTTTCCTTTCTTGTGCTTTAGGGATGCTTTTTCTTAGCACAGACGGAACCGTAAGAACTTCATTTCTGTTCTTTCTCTTCCCCAGAACTGCCCCTCCAGTTAAGTTCCGGGCTGGATTTCAGAAGGCCTCATAAGAAGAGTATCACCAATCTTGGAATGGGCAGCTTGGGAGGTGTTTAAGAGAAGGTCTCCCCTGAATTGTTCCCTTTTTAAGCATTGGCTCGTTTCCCTTGGGGGGGTTGGAACAGTTTTGCAGAAGGTCAGGGGGGCTGCCTGGGTGCTGAGGCAGAGAAAGGCTGACAACAGGCACAAGAGCGAAGCACAGCGGGAAAGGGGGGCAGCTGCCCAGCCATTCCTGGTGGGGGGCCCAAGGCGTTCCCCAGTCACACACTCTGGGATTCTTTTAGGCCATCCCGGTCTCCCAGACACCCAATCCTATTGCAAGTCTCTTACGATGCTTTTAGTGGGTTATTAATAGTTGGTTCCATTGGTTTCATCTGCTGTTTGGATGTACCGATTTGCACCACCCCTGTCCTATGGCCTGCACACTTTCAACCGCATGCAGCGCAAACATCTGTTGGACAGCAAGACACCAGTGTGACGGGCAGGGCTGTGCCTGGCTGCCAAAGCCGCCTCATCTCGCCCTTCCGGCCCGGGCATGACGTGGTTCCTCACGTGGCCCCCTCCAACCGTTTTTATTCTTTCACTGAGTGCGTTGGGCGGACTGGGCCAAGGTGGCCCCGGGGGCACCCCGGCTGCGCAGGGATTTGAGCCCCGGACCCCGTGGTCCCGGCCCGGCACAGCAGCTGCAGCGCCTGCTGGAGAGGCGCATGCCTGCTTTGCACCACTCTCTGTGGAGACCACTTCAAACATTGTGGCGGCGGAAAGGCCAAGGATGCTCATGCCTCCGTTCTAAGGGGAGAGAGGAGCAGGGGGAGAGAGCGAGAGAGAGAGAGGGGGCACTGAAGCAACCCTGGGCTCCGAGATGCAAAACGGCACCTCGTCCCCGGCTCGGCTGCGGGACCGGCCTTGCGCGCTCCCCTCGGCAGGCCGGGGCGCAGCGAGCCCTTCCTCCTTGGGGTGCCCTCCTGGGTTCGTCTGGCCCAGCACCATGGGCCTCGCCTCGGCATCCGTCTTCCAGGGCCCTCCGCATGCAAAGCGGCCGCTCCTGGCCCTGGCTGAGGACCCCTCCCCTGGCGCATGCAGGAAGGTGGGTGGTACTTACTGCCTTGGGAGACTCCTTCGCCCGACGCGGCTTCTGTGTCTACGCAGAGAGAAAGGCCGGCTTTAGAAACGACAGCAAACCTCTGGCAAGCACATCGCTGGGAGACGGGGCCCCTCGCTGCCTTTTCTCGCATGCTGCGTGACCAGAAGGCTCCCCCCCGGGGCAAGGCCCATCCCGCAGAGCCACTCCGCCTGAGCGCAAGGAGGCGCGGGCCACGCAGGCTCCTCGGCCTGCAGCGGGGTGGGCACTGGGCCCTCTGCCAGTCATGCCGCCCGTGGCTTTAGCCAGCACCGTGGCAGGGATGATGGGAACTGCAGACCAAAACAACGGGAGGCCGCAAATCCCAGAACATGCAGCTTGGCTTTGGATCCCGAGGCGCCTGGAGGCAAAGGTTTAAAGGGCAGTTCCTAAATTATCTGGCACAAAATGGCCTCACGAAAGACAGAAAACACGAAGGAGGTGCCAGCTGGGCAACCCGCAGCAGCCGGGTTATTCATCAGGACCCGCAGGTCCAGACGTCACACCGATGAGGCCCAACTCAGGCAGCTGGCTTAAAGCACCGCACACCCAAGCACGGGGGGCCAGGCAGAAGGCCTCTCCCAGCGGCACCCTACCAGGCACGCCCACCCAGGCCTGGGGCCCACCTTCCCAGTGGCAGCCCCCCATTCGGGAAGAAGGTGCCCACAGAGGCTCGCCTGGCCCCGACTCCACTGTCTTTTCAGCACCGGGCTGAGACGGCCTTCTGTGAGGGCATTTCGGGCGCCTAAATATTATCTCGGGGCATTACGGCAACTGCTTAACACAGCTTGCAAGTTAATTGGTGAAAACTATTGCAGCTTCTTAATTTGGCTTGAATTCTATCTTGTATATTTTATACTGAAATTTTATGCTGTTTTTTATTATTATCTGAATTTTATATTGTATTTTCACTATATTTTATCTGCTGCTGTAAACCGACTGGAGAGCTTCAGCTGTTGGGCAGCATGGAAACAAAACGACGTGTTCCTACAGGAGCCTTCGGGGGCCCCCAAGTCTCCCTCTTGCACTCAAGGCCTGCGCCAGGCTCGGCAAGGTCTGCTGTGTGCTCGCTGTCCCCGGAGCCAGCAGAGCTCAGAGCTTTTCTACAAGGCCCAGCTTTGTCTCTCTCTTCTCTTCCCCACCCCCCTTTGGCAAGGTTAGCATCCACCGTGAAGAAGTGTTCTGTTGAACTCAAAAGCTTGCTCACTGCTTCGTGACAAGTTTACTTGATGTTACCCAAGTGGATTTAAGTGAGCGCGTGTGGCTGGAGAACATCCGGGGAACCCACCAGCCCTGAACAGAACTCCTGCCTTAATGTAACAGCAGAACCTTTCGGAAAACATGTATCACGATCGATCTGTGCTGCGCAAGGGAGAACGGGAGACCGGTACCTCGATGTGCTCGGACGTGGGTCTGGAAGCAATTGTAGTACTTGTATTTCTTTCCACATATTCCACACTCATAAGAACCTGAAAAACAAATGCGTGGTCACATCAGATCGGATGCAGCAGGCAGGAGGAGGACCCCAGGTCACCCAGAGCCACATCCCAGGAGCCCACGCTGCTGAGCGCAACAGCGACTGTGCTGGAGCAGGCCCCCTCAAACCAGATGTGCGGTGCACTCCAGGCTACACTGCCCACCATCCCTAGCCAGCATGGCCAACAGCAGGTGTGGAGCTTTTTAGAGAACAGAACATGGACAGAGGCGGCTAAAGAGGGAGCAGCAAGTGGTGACAGCGACGACCGGGCGGGGGCCTCTTCCCCGTGTGTAACGCCAGAGCTGGGAGCCACCCAGCGAGATGGAGCACTGCCCCTTCAGGAGAGAGAGACAAGACAAGGGGCCTCTTCAAAGGGAACAACCCATCTGTATTTCCAAGATGCAACAATGCAGCAAAGATGGCACCAGCTGAACACAACACATGACATTCTTGAATTACAGCCGATTTTCATTTTGAGAGAAGAATGTCTTCTCACAGTACAGACTTGGCTCGTTGCCGCACCTTGCCAGCCCTGTGGAGTGGCCGCCTGCCCTGACTGGAGAGGCCGCGACTGTGCTGCAGAGGGGGCCACGGCCACCGCTTCACCAAGCGAAGACCCAGGAAAAAGGACGCCGAAATGCAGGAGAGGAAAAAGCAGCTGCGCTGTGTAAGAGGAGCACACAGCAGAAAAGCGGGGGAAGGAAGCAAGCGCAAGGAGATGCCACCTGGCTCAAGGTGGAGGCCGGTAACTCAGGTCCCCAAATCAAGCCCGGAGGGTGCAGACAAAGCCCGGTGCACAACGGTCCCAACTAAACAGCCTTCCGATGACTTCAGCTTCCCCTCTGAGCAGAGGCAACCTTCACCGCCGTGAGACAGGACAGCAGGCACCCGTTAGGGGTGCCCTACCCCCTCTGGTGTGCTGGACACGATGTGACGGAGGACCCAGGACCCAGGCGCTGCTGTGAGGACGACGGGCACTGATGCCATCGAGGAAGCGCAAGAGGCGGGAGGGCAGGTTCCAGACTGCTTCCCTGGAAGGCAGTTCGCACCAGCAGGCACAGCCAGACAGGCCCGGTCCTCCATTTAATTCTGCTCATTGTTGTGCAAGCTTCTGAGCACGAAAGCTGAACCCGGCCTGCTGCTCACGAGCCAGAGCTTCCCTTGGGAGCCCTTCTGGGCGTCAACTGAGAGAGGAAGCCCTGCGAGATTGCCGGAGCCCAGGCCCTCTCCCCGTGGTCCAACCGGGCTTCACACGTGGATGGAGGATCTCGGTGCCCTGCCCTGTGTGTGGTCCCTGGACACTTTGCCCTGGCTCAGGCAGCTCTTCGGCTCCCCCGCGGGGAGAGCCGCAGCGGGGCTCCGGCACCTTGTGCCACCCCCTCCTGCCTGGTCTCAAGGCCACAAGGTGCGTCTTGAGGTTGGACTGCTGACAGACAATCTCCACGTCGTCCCTGTGAGCCCGGGCTGTAGGGAGGCTCCCCCATGAGCGCTCTGCCTTCTTTCTTGACCGGCCGTTTCTGCATCTTGCTCCCCGCATGGGCTCCCTGCTGATCTCGCCTCCCGCGGCTGGAAGCTGTGCTGCGCCTTGGTGCACGCTCAGCCAGTGGAGGCGCTGGGTCTCGGATCTTGCCCGATGAGAGTTCACCATGGGGCAGTGCGTGTCAGCACTGAGGGGCCAGTACCGAGGGGGACCTGCACACACCCTTGGCGGGCCTCACTCTGGAGCACTTTTTCTGGCCCGTAGCCTACTCGAGGCCACCCCCTCCACTGCTGCAGCCTTCCTGGCCATCTTTTTGCCCTAGCGACTCTCAAGGAGCGTCCTGGGTCGGTGGTGGATCCTGTGGCTGTGGCGGAGATGGCTGGGGCGGGAGCTGCTGGAACTCCAGGGCAGCCAAGGGGATGGCAGCGGGGGAGTATCCATTCCATGGAGGGCCCTGCTCCACAGCTCGCCCCAGAGGTGGCTGGATCGCTGTTTCCTAGCCTCTTCAGTGAAGCCCTGGCCGTGAACACAGGTCGGCACCATGCGGCTCTCCCCAGGTAGTGGCTGTCTGCTGGGGCGGTGTACCCCCTTAGACTTCCCAAATGGGTCTCGGCGTCCCATTGCCAGGGTTGGGGCGGGGGGAGAATGGAGAGAGATGAGAAACAAGAGTTCTAAGAGTTGAGGTTGGGAAGTTCAACGAGGGTGGGAAGGAAAGCCGGACAGGTATACTTTTGTAGAAGTTTTTTTTAAATAAGGGAGAGAAATCAAAAGGTAGGAGGAGTAGAAATTTAGTGAGCAAGGCTAGAGGAGCGATCTGGATCACCCTTTGGATCAGACGGTGTCAAATGCTTGACCCTTGGATACAGAGGGGATGGCCACAGAGGAGTGGCTCACCAAGGTAATCCCAAGCCATCCCTCCTGGAGTGGAAGGGACTACCAGAGACCAGCCCGCTAAGGAGAAGATGAGGAGGGCACCTTTGACAAGCAAGCTGTCCTCGCGGTGCAACGAGGAGGCCCGACGCGGTAGCTGTGCGGACTCGGCCGCTGCTTGCTCAGTGCACGCCCGCCTGAACTTGAGGCTGGGACTTTTCACAGATAGCGTGCAAAGCATCCGCACCCTTCAGAGGAAGAGTGGGTGGCGAGGGCCGGCCAGGCAGCTGCAGAGCAGCCCCCTCCCCATTTCAGGGCCAAGTCTCACCGTCCCCTTCATCCTCGAGGGAAAGAAACGAACAGCCACTTCAGAGCTGTACAAAAGGGGGATTTTTAAGATGCACCCCAAATTCTACACGTGTGAGCCTTTCACGCCTGCTGGGGCACAGGCAGGTGTAGCGGCTGGCAACACCCCCCCCCGCCTCCTGTCCCTCCTTCTGCTCGCATGCCAGGATCCCAGTACTGCTCCCCGACCTCTGCTATCCGCCTAGCTCCCAACCTGTGAACAGAACAGAAGGGGGAGCTCATGCGCACGCACGCACTGGTCTCTTCTCCTGCAAGAAGCAGATCCTCCACACGCCTGCATCCATGTGTCTTTCTCTCCAAGCCCTTAAATCGGTGCAAAGCGAGGCAGCCAAACAGATTCGCGAGGGATTGGTGGGAGCCTCAGCTGTTACAAGAGCATCTTCACTTGCCCACCAGAGCACACGCTGCAGGCCGGGGAGGTCCTCTCCAATTTTAGCTGCCAGCATTAAAAAAGGTGAGCAGGAAGCACACTGGGGGCTCTGGGGGATCTCGGGGAGACCGTGTGGAACGGCCTGGAATTTGGAATGCCCTCTCATGGAAGAGCAACAACAAAATACTGCCCCGTGGCTCCCCCCACATGCCAAATTATGCTGCTAGCATGAACAAAGCCGGGAATTGCTGAGAGCAGATTTTTGTGTGAACACAGTACAAATTCTGGAACTTGTATGGAATTCCTAGGCTCCGGACGCTTGAATTCTAAGTATGTTTGGGGGTTTTCTAATATGTAACAAAGCCAGTCCTGTAAATCTAAAGTGTGTTCAGCCCTAGTGCCGGGGCTTTGGAGCATACTGATTTCCTGATTTTCCTTTTTAAAGTATGAAAAATGTTCATAGGAAATGAATCTATCAAAGCACAAGTGGCAAGGAACGTATCTGCTTAAAAAAATCCAACACATTAAAAACAATCATGAGTGACTTTCTTCACCAATGAATGCAAGTTTCATAAACTGGGAAACAAAAGGATCTGTGAGTTTGAAATAGCTGCCCTGAAATCTTTAAAATAATGTTGAAATATTATACATTGCATCCAGATGGTGGGGTTTTAAAGCTGTTTCTTGACTTTCTTCAACCTTTTTTTTTCAATCTGAGAAGAAGCAGTCTCCAACTCAAGAAGAAAAGAAGCGACTTGGCCAACGGGAACCCCTCTGCCAGGCCGAGGATGTCAAGGCCCCAAGACCAGCCTTCCCAGAGCATGCAAGGGATCGCGAGCTCGGGGTTTCCGACAGCAACTGAGCAGGTGCCGCTTCTGGGGCGCAGAGCCACGGGCTGTGCCCCGACTCGCACCCCCAGTGCCTGGTCCTCAGAGGCCCACTGGCCCCGAACAGGCAGGGTCCCAAAGGGAACGCCTGGCCGGGCGCGAGCACAGGCATCCAGCCCACGCCGGCACCCGAGGGGGACCCAGACCATCGTCACGCCTGCAGCGGGAGCTCCAGGCAGCAGGGGAGCACAGGGGCCTCTGGAAAGAACCGCTGCAGGCAAGCCAGATCTCAGAAGAGGTGCTCTGCGTTCTCCCTCGCCGAGGTTAGAAGAGGTCTCTTCTAAGAGGGCACCTACTGGGACACTGGCAGGCATGCTGAAAAATAAGAGAGGGGGGATCGTCCCGCCACGCCTGCTTCGAACCCCCTGCTTTGTAGCCTTGTGCGAGTCTGCTGATTTGACCGACGGGGAGAGCAGGTTAATTTGATGAAGAGTAAAGGGTTCCCTCATTGGGGAACAGCCGCATTGAAGACACAGGGTCAGAGTACACCAGACATCAGGCTGCCGTTCCGCCAACACCACCCAAAAGCAGGCCAACTGCCCCCCGCCCACCCCTTTCCCTGAGAAGGTGAAGCCAAGCAGCGACCACCGACCTAGCTTACCGAGTGTCTGCTGGTTGCGGACACCTCCGATCACCACACAGATCTCCGCTGGCACCTCTCCTGCGCCATCCTTCACGTTCTTCTTGGAATCTTTGGTGTCGTCCTGCCAGATCACTTCCTGGATGTAGTCGTCCGGGACCTCCGTCTTCACCTTCACCTCGGTCATCGTCGCAGCTGCCGGCACCTCCTCACTGGGCGAGCACGGAGACGCCGTTGGAGCAGAGCCTTCCGCCTTCATGCTCTTCTGAGACCTCTTCAGGCGCTCCCTTGGTGGGAAAAGGAGGTGGGGCAGAGGAAGCAAAGGTTCCTGCAACGAGCTCTTGGGCAGCACGCACTGCGCCAGCTGGCCCCCGGGTGGCCCTGCAGCTGGGGTGGACCCCTCCCTCGCCTCCTCCCCGCTGAAAGTGTCCCTTCTCTGGCAATCCTGCTGGGAGGAGGGGGACTCAGCACATCCGGCTTCACACGAGACCAAGGCAAGGGGGCTCCCCACCCACTGCTTTCCATGCTCCTACGGTTCAGTGTCCTTCGCAGGGATGCGCGCACAGGAAAGGCATGTGCCCCTGGCCAGCAAGGCGAGTGTGCAAGGGAAGGGCAAGGGGGCTCTGCTGTCTGCTGAGCTAAGGACTAATTTCGGCCACTGGGGCAGTCACAGCCCAACCGCACTCAAAAAAGGGAAACGGTGGCCCTACCCTGCAGGGCTGTTGCAAGGAGCAGCAAGATGCACCATGAGGCCAGGCGCGCTCGTGTTGCGATGGATCCAAACAAGAGAATGGGGCCACGGGAAAACCGTGGCATGGCTGGCCCCCTTGAGGGGAGGGAGGCGTGCCGGCCACAGCGCCCCATGGAGCCTCCGGGCTCAGGGGCCCAGCGGCTGCTGGGGGGCAGCCTTGGCAAAGGGCCAGGACAGAGGGCCGCTGCCGTCGCCCCCCCTCACTGGGCGCCCTGGAGGCCTCTGCCTGCGCAAGGGCCAAGTGGGGCCGCTTTGGCCTGGCCCAGCGGCCGATATTCCAGTTCCGGCCCAACTCTTCTCATGCCTGCTTAAAGAATGGGGGTCTCGGGCTTATTTTACCCCTGTTCTGGGACTCTGCTTTAGGCACTGGTTGCCAAAACTAGCCTGATTTCACAGAGCAAAATGATCCATCAGGAGTGGATTCCTGATCACTGGATCCAGTGTGAAAAGCAGATTCAGTTGGTGGAGAAGCGAGGGAGAGTCACAGCAGGCAAGAGAGCAGGACTGTGCACCCCCGTGCCCCCGAGCTAGCTGCCACCCGGCTCCGTGCAGGCAGTTGCTCCTGCCCTGAGCCAGCCATGCTGTTTGAGGAGCACGCGTGAGCTCTTTCCTCGGATTCCTCCTTGGGATTCCACCTGCAGACGCAGGGAATTCAAATACAGTTATCTGCATCAGTGATAAGGGGAGCATTTCAAACATCGGCCACAAATCAGTCCATGCTCCTCCTGTGAGGATGAGAAACAAACAGCAACAGCATGAAAGGAACGGATCTCATGGCATTGGGAGTCTGAATTTTTCAGATGCAGGGAAACATCCATGAATAATAAAACAAGGGCCCAAGCGCTGTTTGAAAAGCACACACTCCTGCGTTATGAAGGAGACTCGGGATCTGCAGGGGGACCCAATTACGAGAGGCTATTTCTTCTAGCTAGGAATAATTTCTCACGTAATTCTCAGAAGACGGCAGCAGGAGGAGAGCACGCACTCCAACACTGCCGCGATTCCACGCAAGATCAAACGCGGAGCTACTGAGGGCGGGCGGGCAGCAAATGCTTTAAGAGGCCCTGAGCGGTGGCATCGTGTTTCCGGGAAATTTGTGCGACCCTTGGAAGTATCTGCAACTCGTCCTGTGCAGAATGCTGCCCCCCCCACCGCCCCCACTCGCCAACTTCTGGGCGCCTCCAAGGGGGCTCCAGGGGTTCGTCTTCCCTGCTATGTTTCCGAGGAGGAAACGGCCCCAGGCCAGCCAGGCGACACCAGCAACCTGGTCCGCAGCAGTGCCCGGTTCTGGACAGGGAGGAGCTGTGCTTGCAGCATCTTCCCCAACAGGCGCCCTCCACGTATAGATATATTCGCAGAATCCTAGGTTTGGTTTATCAAGGTTAAGGATAATTAGGTCTGTCAAGGCCAACCTTGCCTGGGCCTTCTGCAAAAATCCAGTGCTAACGCTTCCAACGAAATTCGCCACAAACCAGCTGGAGCGAGCCCGCCTCGCCCCCGCTCCTCCAGTAAGGCCACTCCGCGGTTCCCACGCCCACATAGACACCTCGTGGCGTTTACCTGCTTGCAGATGCTCTTGTCCCGATGCTGCTGCTCCCCTCAGTCTGGAAAAGAGAGGGGGGCACGTTAGAGGTCTCGAGGCCACGCAGGCGCGAGCAAAATGCGCAAACACGCTGAAACAGTACGGGGAGTACAAAGCACACGTCACACGGACAGGCGTGATTCAGGTGGACGCCGTGAGCTGATGGCACCCACCTGCCGCCATGCGTGAGTCTCGCACGGGGCGAGGCTCCCGGAAGAGGAAATGTGCCCCTTTCTAGTCCGCAGGGCTGCCAAGCGGCCGGGAAGGGCACGGTGGCCGTGGGCAAGCCCCCAGATGCCGAGGGAGGGCAGCACTGGTGAGCGACAGCAGGTGAGAGCGTGGGGCAGGGACGCGGCGATCCGGGTGCCTGATCCGCTCAGTCACCCCACTGGGCGACTTTGGGCCAGCCTACCTCACAGGGTGGTTGTTGCCGCTGTGAGGATAAAGGGGAGAATTATGGAGCTGCCCTGAGTTCCTTGAAAGGAACAAAGGTGGGAAATAAATATAACACCTTTTATAATTCCTATAGTACAAGGATGTCCCACCTGAACCCCCTGCTCCGCGCAGCGCAGAGAGGGCGGCCAGGCCACTGCGGCTTACGAGGGCCACTGGGCCAGCGAATCCGTGGGAATCGAGTCCCAGAAATGCTGCTGCTCGGCTTCTGCCATGGCCCTCCGATCGAAGCGGCCCCCAGCCGGCAGCTCCAGCCATGGCCTCCCAGGGCCTGGGGAGACCCGCCTGGGGCTCAGGCCCACGAGGGGGGCCAGCGCTCCAGGGGGAGCCCTGGGCCGCCTGGGAGGAAAGCGGCCAGCGGGTGGCAAGGGGGTGCCCAGCGTCAGCCATCTCCCGTGGTTCCACGCCCGTCTTCGCTAGCCATAAAGGACGGAAACGTCGGCATGATGCCCGGGCTTCCCAGAATGCGAGACCTGTGAGGCCAGAACCAAACGCGGCGCTCTGGAGGCGATCCCTCCATGACAGGACGCGCTCGGCCACCGTGGCCCCACGGCCCGAGGGGGCCTGCCATGCCCCTGCTCCCCCCCACCGACTGAATTCCTTCGAGAATTTTGCCAGCCCCAGCCAAGCCTCTCCCTAAATGGAGAAAACCGCCTTTTCCACTAGCTGCCTGGATAATTTAAAATTCCCCTGTAAAGAAAGCAGCAACATTGCTGGGCAGAGGCCCTTCAAAAACCTCAGAGGGAGAGATTTCCTAAAAAGCACAGTGCTATTTCAAACCCAGATCATTTCTTTATTCTAGAATTTGTGTAAATGTATATTAGGAGAGACTGGATACATTCCACTTTTTTCCTTTTCCTTCTTTCCTTTTTTTTTTCTTTTTTCTTTCTTTCTTGCCTTTTTTTTTTTTTTTTTCACAAATGGCAGAAACCAACCAATTCAGGGCAATAGAGAAAGCGAGTTCGATAAAATAACCCCCTTTTTTAATTTAAATGCTAATGCATTGAATTAAAATTTAATAACTGAGGAAATTGAAAAGCCAAGCAGGAATATTGGAAATAAATCCAAGCAGAAACAGCTGAAATTAAAAATTCTAAAGAATGAGAGGATAGAAGCTAAGCTGTCCTACATGATTACATTCCCACCCCCCAGAAAGAACTGGGGAGGGGGGGATCCTATATCTGGCCAGCCTTGGGGCAGTAAATCGAAAGCTAGGTGATTTATTGTTCAATTTTCCTGAGGGGGGGAAACTCCCTTTCAGGCTGGAATATTTCATAAATTTCTAGCTGGCATAAATTCTTAATTTAAAAGTTATAGAGGTCACATTCAATGCACTGGCACAATTCTGCAATCTTAAAGGAATACCAAGCACAAAAAGGAAGAAAGAAATCACAATTTCAGTTATTATTTTTAATTCATCACATGGCAAACTTTGCAAGCAAAGAGCTCTCCATTGCAAAACAGCACATGGCAGGCTGAAGCAGGCTAGAACCTATGGAGAACTAAAGATTAAATTTCATAATTACGGAAGGATCTCCCAGCTCTTCCACGACACACCTCACTTTTGCCATTTAAATGACGCTTTTGTCAGAAATTTTCTCCTCCACTTTACTTGGTGGAAGGGGGAGAAAAGCAGAAGGGAAGCCATAAAGAGGCAATCATTCCTGTTGGTTTTCCAATTTTTGCCATCTCTAATATGCTCGTTTATTACACAGCTGTTGGCTGCAGAAAGGCCGCTGCAGCACCCATAACTCCCAGCTCTCCATCCAAATTTAACAGTTCGTCCTGCTTGCAGAAAGAAGGGGAACCAGGTTTGGACCCTGAAAACAGCTAAGATTGCTCCAAAATTCAGGGTATTCTGTGTGAGTTTAGCATAGCACCAGGCCTAACCAAGACCATAGGTGCCTCTCCGTCTCAGCACCAGAGACGGTACGACGATTTTGCTACCCACGACTGCTTTTGCAAAGGGGCAGGGCGCTTCTCTTGTGCAGACTTGAGCTTTCCATGACACCGTCACTGATGGGGCCTCAGGACTCTCATGACCACATGACCCACATGCCCACATGCAGTTTTTCTCCTCAGATGCGCCTGCAGTTATCAAGCAAGGATACGTCTTCTCGGATTTGAGACCGCTTCTGCCACAAGGCTTTTAAAAATACACCGTGCCATCTAGGAGAGGTTTTAGTTTTGACCTATTGGTCCACAGCACTTCAGCTTCTAGCACTTGAGAGTTCTGAATGGCCTTTTCCCACTTTTCATAGAATACTAGAGGTGGAAGGGGCCATGAAGGCCATCGGGTTCAACCCCTGCCGTTGCAGGACACCACGTTACACCATCCCACTCAGATGACCGTCCAGTTCCCTTTTGGATGTCTCCAGTGTGGGAGAGCCCACCTCTCTGGGCAGCTGGTTCCACTGTCACATTACTCTGACCGTGAGGAAGCTCTTCCTGATGTCCAGCCTGAATCGGGGTTGTCCCAACTTGAGCTGATTCTTCCGTGTCCTACGCTCTGGGATGGGTGAGAAGAGCTCTTGACCTTCCTCTCTGTGACAGCCCTCAAGGTACTTCTAGAGGGATATCAGGTCCTCTTTTCAGGGTTCTCTTTAGTCTCTCCTTATTGAAAGTTTTGTTTAAATTTGTGATTATTATAAATTGTGATTCTTGGCAAACTGCCCTGGGAACTCATTGAATTATGAAGTATAAACCCTAAAATAAACTAATATTTATAAATTATCTGAATTAATGATATTTATTTATTACGTGAAACAGAAACTCAGGATATACATATTCAGCTAGTACTCTTGTTAAGGTAGCCCAAAGCTTGGTTTGGTTGAAACAGAATAATGTGATTTGCCTCCCGGAGAGGGATTGGGGGAGCTGCCCTCAGTTTCCCCCCTCCAATAAAATGCAAGGAGGAAATATCTTGCATTGCACAAACTGAAAAGTTGCCTCGGAACCTTTGACAGCAGGGAGGAGGGCCTCCCTCAAGGCTTGGCCACCCCTGCAGCAGCAAGCGAACGCTACTGCCAGGGCTTCAACTCTGAGCTGCACATCAGGCCAAGTCCGAAAGGAAATCGGCACTCCAGAACAGGCAGAGAAACTGATCTTGCAGGTCTGCAGAAAGGAGACTCGACTACCAGGATCATGTCTGAATTTGAGAAGAACTGGGCAGTGAGTCAGTTAAAGACTGGACCGCTGCTTAGCCTCAGTAATCCACAAGTGTAAGAGTTTCACAGATCTAAAGGCCTGGTATTTGTTTCATGTGGCTTCTGAGATACTGCCCCAAACGAAGACCCCTCCTTTGCTCCCTGCAAAACATTTGGCTCATAATTTGGCACCACGGAAACCCGAATACTGGAACCTGTGTATACAATGCAAATCAAGCAGATCCATTTTGCATCTCAACCTGAGCAAAGGATGCTGCACAGAACGGCACAGATCCGCCCTGGCCCCCAGCACGACTCAACAAAAGGGCTCTGATCTGGACACGTGCATGCCACCATGCCACAGCTGACGCACACCAGAAGGGGCACTGGCACAGACTACAAAATTAGCACCTCCACGTTCTATGAAAGCCCGGGGAAGAGAGGCAATTGTACAGAAGCTGTAAGGGAAGCACGTAGGAAGGTCTTCAGTGGGGCCACTTCAGTTCAAGATGCTCTTGGCAAAAAGCCCCATAGAACTTCCCAGTCCACTGACCAGTGACCGTTTCCAAGTCCCCTTCAGTGCCACATGGAAGAATCATAAACACACAAACATTATGCAATCCACAAACATTAAAGAATTTCATTTTCCTTGGCAAAGAAGCGGCAGTTACAAAAGATGGAGGTTCCAGGGAGCTGAAAGGCTGCGGTCTGACAGATGCCTTGTCACTGTGAACAAGCCGGCTTCTCCAACCTCGTGCCCTCTGGGCCTTTTGGGGCAGAGCACAAAGTTGGAAAGGTGGGCCGAGGGCTTCCAAACACTTGTGTGTTCTGGGGGAAATCCACCACTGAAGGTGTTCCCGCTGTCTGTAAAACTAATTGTCCTTTTAAGACAATACTAAATGAAATGTATTGATGAATTGTGATTTGGCCTTTCAGCCCGAATATGACCTCCATCATGATTTACAATTAAAACTTAAACCCATCTTTAAACTTTTAAAAAACTAGATCACTGGTAAACTGTTAAAGCAGAATTAAGATAATCTAAAAGACAGATTTCCTGGGATCACGTAACACCCTAAGCCCAGGGGGCTCAGTGTGTCCAGAGCTGGTGGTTGATGCCACAACCGCCAACTGGAAACAAGTCATCTCTGACTTACAGCCACCCTGCGAATGGAGCATCCTGTCCCGGACATGCAACTTCAAGGCCGTGGCTTCCTTATGCAGTCCATCCACCTCATCCTGGGCCTTCCCCCTCTTCTTCTGCCTTCTCCTTTTCCTAACATCATCACCTAGTGAGTCTTGCTTTCACAGGGCGTGCCCAAAGTACGACAGCGCCAGTTCTGTCATGCTTTGCTTCTGAGAAAAGTGTCGGCTTGATTTGATAAAGGAGCCACTTTCGGTCGGTCCAGGACATGCACAAAGCTCTCCTTTCTTCGAATGCATCCCTGTTCTTCCTGTCAGCCTCCTTCGCTGCCCAGTTTTCACACCCAGACGTGGTGGTGGAGGATACAAGAGCATCCGTGGTCTCCAGTGAAACATCCTTATTCTTGATGATCTTTCCAGAAAAAGATTCGAGTCTTCTTCAAATGTCTTGACCGCAGATTTTCCCCCTTACCTTTAAGCAATGTAAAGGAAGTGCAGGGCATTATTTTGGTGGAAGTACAAGGAATAAATGAAATAACTACGTAAATCAAAAGGGAAGTGGCAGCCTCTCAGATAAGCTGCCATCAAGCTGTTCAAGGGCACCTTGAATTGCGCCTGGAACGTTCATTCTGTCGATCGCAGTCAGCAGAGTTTATGTAAAAATGACGCAACATGGGCAGGGAAGTGCACAGCAGTGGGCCACCATGGCCAGATCTGCCTCTCCAGGAAAGGGTGCAACAGTCACTCCTGGCCCCAGCAGGTATCTGCTCTCCCCCAGGAGGAACTGCAGGTCCAGAAAGCCCTCAAGCCTCAACCGGACCCTAGAGAGACCCAAAACAAGCTGCTCCTCTGCCCTGGACTGGCCAACCTGCGGATCCACTGTACCTCCACTGTGCCGGGGCTGAGTCCCAGTGTGGCAGCTCCCATCCAGCCCATGAGGGTGCCTGTGCCATGGCTTGGGCCTCCCACACGCTCCAGGCCTCAGCTGCCAAGAAAAGAGCTGGGTGTCGCCAGCAGGAGCAGGTGCCTGCCCTCGACTTTCTGACGCAGGCTTAGTTACTGCTGCCAGAAGTGGAACAACCAGAGCGCCTATTAATGTGTGATCTCTGAGAGAGAAAAGTTTGTCAAAAGATCATTTTTCAGAGCCACCACGTCCGGCTCCTGCTCCATCTAGAACAGCACTTGCTCCCCCAGGCGCAGCTGCAGGGATGGGGACACCACAGAAAGCCCTTTTCCGCCACCTGCTTCCAGAACCTTTTCAACTGCATAGGCCAACCATCTGCCTGCTTATTAGCTTGGTGTAAAATAAAGCTGAGCTGAAATTAACAGTTTTTAAAAACTGCAATATATGTATTTTTTGGGGAGGGGGGAAATCCAGCATCTGTGAAAACTGAACACTGCATCGACTGGGTCAGCTACAAAAATGGCAGTTCCCCTGTTCCTGCAAGTCCGGTCCATCCCAACCCCCACTGACCTGGGAGTGGGGATGTTCTGCTTATTTATTTAAAACTTTTTTATACCGTCCACTTCCAAATGGACGGTCTTACGGCTGAGTGGGTCGACACATACGCTTTTCTAAGGTAGGGGAGGCGGCAGCTTCCCCCATGAACAGACAACTCAAATAAACAGCTGCTTCCGATGCCAGCCAATTTCACGAACATTTCCTCCATGGTAAGAGCCTCACGCTAAACACGCCCTCTCAAAGAGAAAGCAGCTCAGACCACGTCAGGCAAGACTTTCATTCAAGTGTTTCTGATGCAGCCTTCAGGGTGACTCTGCTCCGAGCCCTGCCCACACCACGTGAGGGTCCCTCCTCGCTGCGTTCATCAGTTGGTTCTACTCCACCAATAAGAGCAGCGGCCTAATTACATGGCTGAGCATCAACACGAGTATCACGTGGGCAGAGAGAGGCAGGGAACACCACGGCCACCACCACAGCCGAGCAGTGACAGTTTTGACTCAGCTGTTGGAAATACAGATAAAAATCCCAATTTTCTACTTACTAAATCCCACAACGAAACCCAGTTTTAAGTCCATGGGAAGTTGGGATGAGAAGTGTTAAAAATATTATTAGCAATGTGCCCCATTTGGCTTATGAAATACTCATTTAAAAGTACTGTCACCGACAAAACAAGCTAACAAAAATTACCCGCTAAAAGACTAATATTGGTGCCTAACATTTGCATAATTAGGCTGTATCATCCCTTAGTATGATGCACAAGGATTAAGAAGTGTTAATGTGATATTAGATCACTGTAGATGCCTGAACAGAGCCAATACCTGTATGCTGCTGTTAGGTGCGCTTTACCTGGGCAGGTGGGAGGCCATTTCTGATCATTTCCAATGGCGATTTGTCCCAGAGTGGCCACAACCTGCTATTTTCAGTTTTTGTTTTAAATTGTGTCACACGAATGTGTAGACTTTACAAGTTTTCTATTTTTGAAAGTGACTCATCTCTCCTTTTTACATTCAGCTGTTTGTGCTACTCAGCTCTGGCTGTGATTTTCTTTGGTGTGCTCAAGCCACCCCTACAAGAGAGACTGGATCCCCGGGGATGTGCAACAGAGAGGAAGGAAGCGAGCAAGCAGCCAAGCAATAGGGCTGCGAGGGGCTCCGGCGGGAGCCCCCCTCGGTCCTTGGGCCGACCACTCCCATTGGCCCCGACCAGTGGGTGGGCATGCTGGGAGATTGCAGAGAAGCAGGAGAAGTAATTCTTTAACGAAGAGTCCTTCAAGAGTTCGGCAGAAAAGTCATACCTGCGCAGGGTCCCCTTCGCCCAGGATCCCCGGGACATCTGCAGAACCTTGCCAGACTGCGAGTGACAAAGGATGACAGTTTAGGTCTGGCAAGTTAAAGAGTAACGAGCCCCACGGCCCAACGGCGATCACCCCAGGAGTTCTTAAGGAAACACACATGTGTGCTTGCTGAACTATTAACTAGAATATGTAACTTATCACCAAAACCAGCCACTTTACCAAAGGACTGGAAAGTAGCCAGTTTAAACATGGCGGGGGGGGCAGGGGGCTCGAAAGGATCCAGGAGGTTGCAGCTGTGTAGCTCCAGCTCTGACTTTAGGCTGTTGCAGAACCTGGGAGGGCCGCTGGGCTGAAGGGGGTCCGGCAGCTGTGTGCCACCGAGCAGACTCCGTGGAGAAGCCCAAACCGGGATGCTGAAGACCGAAGGAGAAGCTGCAGCCAAGTCGCAAGACCCTGGGGATTCTCTCCCCCATGGAGCGGCTGCAGCATATTTGAAGCAGAAGAGTTTCAAGGAGCAAGCCATGCCAATTTTGACATGTTCATTCCCCTCCGAATCTCAGGGCAGAAAACTATCGCAGGTCAACAATAAGACTAAGATGGCCACTGGGGGAAAAACTGAAAAAAGGGTGAGGAAAAAACAGGCTTTATGTGGAAATCTTAGAAATTCTTGCTGCAAAATAACTCCCTTTCGCCAACCTCAAAGGCTATAAATAACTTTTGATTAATTTCCCAAGCCAGTATAAAAATAAACAAACACCAAAGTTGCTGTAGATTATTTTGCCAGCAAGAAAGGGTGCTTGTATCCTATGCTGGTTTGTGAAAAGTGAAAACTGAGCAGCATGCAAAAATGAAATTGCAAGATGCCGTTAGACCAAGTAAAACAAGCCAAATCAGCTGAAGGCACGCTTTCCAGTTTTAATTCTTTCCTACTGCTTGGTTAACACTGCATCTAGCTGCCTAGCTACCCACGGTGGGGCTACCGAGAAATGTGTGTCTGCTTATCACCAAATAGTCTTTGTAGGTTTACAGAACAAAAGGCAACAATTAGTCAATAACCAGCCATGTATTTTTCCAACGGCAACACCAGGAGTAGCTAGGCAGCTGCAGCGATCCGAGACGAGCCGCCATCAGGCAGTCTCCCAGCCGCGGAGCAGGTCCCCACGTCACCCCCGGCCCGGCCCCCAGCCCCCTGGGGAGGCCACATCCTGGACCCCGGCCCAGGCTGCCCCAGCTTCTGCAGCTTGGCTGGGCCCCACACGTGGCCGGGGGTGACGCTCCTCAGCGCACTGGGCCAGTGCCATGAATCCATGGAAGCCCTCTGAGTCAACCGTCTGGTGATGGGGAGACAATTTGCATTGTTAAAAAGTGACTTTTTAAATGATGAAAAGATTTCAGGGACCGAAAGAGGCTCTCCTGGTGTGTGAGGGAGGGAGGGAAGACCATCTCCTCTGAGGTGTCACCTCCACCTTCTTCCTGAAGACTACTTTTTTGGTCCAATGCAAACAACATCTCTGACTTGACTGAGGTGTGTGGGGTTCATCAGCTGGGTGTCTCTGATGTCAGGGACCCTCAAAGATAAATAAAAACAAAGCATAGTGGGCTGCAAAACCAAAGGTAGCTCATGGCCTGGCTGGAATCTGACTGGAGAAAGGGGCTCATTTCCCTGTTTGATGGAACTGTCAGTGGATTTGGGATCTGCTTCTGGCACTGAAGCGGGGGGGACGGGACCCCGATGCTATGCTCCCCAGAGCAGGAGAAGAAAATGAAGGAAAGGCGACAGAAGAAGCGGAGAGATAAACGCAGCCCCAATGAATCACCGGGGGGGAGGCAGACAGGGGGCATCCCGCTGGCCACCGAAGCTAGCCACGTAATTCTGCAGAGCTCACAAGGGCTTCCTCCAACAGCTGATGGCCCCACCACCCACGAGAACAGGGGGAAAGTGACACTAAAGGGTGCAGAATGTGACTCGTCAACATTCAGGTCTTCACAAATCCAGGCTAAAAGATTGTTTTCATGTGAGAATTTTATACTTTATTTTTAAGGAAAATATTTCCCAAAGAGAAGACTAGTAAACACCCACAGGAACATACGCTGTTTTCACTCACCCCCACAACACACTGTCGTAGGTACAGCAAAGCATCTCAAACAACTTGACAGCAAGACCACCACTCTGTCCTGAACACACGCGGCATTAGAACAACATCAAAGAAAGTCTATCTAGGCCGACATTTGCTGATTGTCAAGGGTACCGGCAGAGGAGCCTACCACACGCAGTTTCGTTTGCTCCTGGGGTCTTGCAGCTGCGGGACCCCGCAGGAGAACTGGGCAGAGGAGAGCGGCCGGGAGGGATCCATGGGGGAGGGACAGGCCCCCACCCCCGGGCAGAGGCGGCCCCCAGTGCTGGGGAATCCTCTGGAGGCACCCACACGGCTCTTGCAAAGAGAGGGAGCCTGACCCTGAACTGGAACTTGGGGATCTCACAACCCCGCTCCACGGAAATTAATTAAATGATTCTCACCAAGTCCTGAAAACACCATTTGGAGTTGGAGAGAAATGCATGCTGAAGTACAGAAAAGTTTGACAATTAACTTTCCTATGAACACGAAGAATATGCTATTGAGTCTCTGCCATCAACTCCGCCATGAAATACGGAAGAATTATTTAAATATATGATAACAGCAGCTAGAGTTACAATTGCAACAAAATGGAAAGCAGACGACTGTCCAGCTAGTGAAGATTGGAAAAATAAGCCAGCTGAATATGCAGCAATGGCAAAATTAGCCAGCTATATAAATAGAAGGCCAGCCAAAGAATTTAATGATAAATGGAAAGCTTATTATACATATTTTACTTAACAATTGAGAGAAAAAATAGAATTTATGTAAGGATGACTTAGCCAATATATTTACTAGCTAGCTATATAAATAGAAAACCGGTTGAAGAAGTACATGATAAATAAAATGCCTTTTATACCTACTTTATGCAGCAATTCAGAGAAAAATAGGAACTTTAGATATCAAGTATTATGTATACAATCATAAAATTTGTATAACTGCTCCATGAATTTATTTTTTTAATTATGATATTGTCTTACCTGGGGAAAAAGAGGAAAATTCAATTATTAATTGTTGCTGGGTTTGTGGATATGTTACAAGGTGAATTTTTATTTACTTGATAGCCATGTTGAAGCAATTTTTATGTGATTAGTAGTCTTAAGTATTAATTAAACTATTATTTTTAACTATTATGTTAAAAGTGTAGTTACAAATTTGGAAGGTATTTGGCCAATTTTTCGTGATACTTCCCTTGTCGAGTATTTCATGTAATTTGTGTGCAAGGTCCCTTGGCAACTTTTTCTTTCCATTTCTTCCTTCCTTATCTTATTAAAAAAGAAAAGAAAGCACCATTTGGGTTTCCGGCTCCCTTGTAAATAAAAAGGTGCAGCCACCTTTTGTTCCTGCTGGGTGAGAAAGGCTGCTCTCCCCAAAACCAGTTCATCCTGTTTTCCCATTAAAAGCCTGAGATGTGGAAGGGCCGAGAACACCGTGCTCTGAGGCAGGAAGGGCAGCTGCAGACGCAGGGATGGCCAGCAAGGCCACTGCGGGTTTCAGCTTCCCCGGGGCACTGGGCGCTTCATGCAGCTCAGCCCAGCCCCTCCGCCAAAAGGCAACACAAGCTGACCCCTTCAGTATTGCAGGTGGGGAGCCGCGGTGGAGAGGATGGCTTGGCCAACACCATGCACACCTCAACGCATGGGAACAGGATCAGCAAAAGAGCGATGGTCGCACAGCCCTCCTTTGGGGATCAAGGCCCCCTCGGGCCACCTGCACAGCCGAGTCTTGTTCAGGGCTCTTGCGCACATCTAGACCAAGGCGCTCCAGCAGGGAGATTTCAAGAACTGATCACAGCTGAACCGCAGGACAATTCTGTCTTTCTAGCTGATCTGCAACCCAGGCAAGAACCATCCCTTGGCACACAGGCTGTCGGGACAGCCTGCCGAAGAATCCACGAATCCCGAGGGAGCCCCATTCGGAGCCACAGAGGAGGAGCAGCCTTGGTCTGAGAAGAAGCATCCCACAATGTCCCGTTTTCTCTGAGGCTTTGGGACTTGGCCTCTCCACGCCAGTGCTGTGGCACATGGGCAGAAGGCAGCTCTCCGGATAGGTGCGTCTTCAACTCCACGAAGCCCCAGCCGAAGGGCAGGAATGCTGGAGTCCAGAAGATCCGAGGAAGTGCTTTCTGCCCATCCGTGTGCCCCCTTCTGCTCAGACCAACAAACAGGGGTGAGCTCCCTGCACGAGCCAGCGGGTTTTAGGGCCCAGGAAAGCATCGGAGACGTTCCTTCGCAAAGCCGCAGCTGCACCGGGCAGCTTTGCTCTGGTGGGGAGCCTGGGCAGAGCATTTACCCTTCACCGGCTTCTACCGGGGAAAGGCGCCTTTCCTGCCGCTCTGCCAGCCTTTGCCATACTCGGTCCCCACCTCTGCCGACAGATGCCACATTTGTCGGCGGCAGCATCCCAGGCCCTTTCTTAGAGTGGGCTTCTTTGCAGATTCACTCTTCCTTCTTTGCCTCCTGGCTCTAGACCTGCACGCAAGACACCGAGCAGAATTTCTGGCGGGGCCGCCAGAGCTGAGCTGCAGGCAGCGGCATCCAAGCAGGCTTCCTTCCTGGCTGCAGGGGGAATGCCCCGCGGCGCCCCAGCAGGGCCCAAGTCAGCCTGAGCGCCGCTGCTCTGGTGCCAAGCATCACTCCTGGCATGCTCTGATCATCCCCAGTAGCAACCTTCTGCCTTTCCTCAACAGGCCACAAGGTGGCACCGCTTAGCAGCCCCAGGCACGGCCAGACTGGGATCCACCGAGCATCGTCTACCCTCAGATCAAGCACCAAAAGGGCAGAAAATTGCACCAAATACGTGATATTCCAGGTGCAGGGTTTGCCCTTCTTTTTAAGGCACATGCTCGACATAGCCCTGCTCTCAAGGGTACCACCTGCAGAAAACCCTCTCCATTCCCCAGCTGGATAACAGAGATTCCAATGCACGCCCCCCTGCCTTTATCCAAAGATTAAGCGCCCAGGACTTAGGCCAGCCTGCTGAGACTCTGGGTACCCCACGGCAAGGGTGCAGGCAGCCAGGCTGGGGTTGACTGCCCCTTCGCACAACCCTCCCGGGCCGCTGGACCCCCCTGCCCCTCGGAACCCAACAGGGTCCTTGCTGCTGGACTTTCTTGCATCCTATTGCTTCCCCTCTGCCAGCATCCCTAATCAAAGCTCGCTGAAATGAGATCACTTGTCCTCTGGGAGGAACTGTCGCTTTCCTTCTGGAACCCACGGCAGCTCCCTGCTCATGCAAGCCACTCATGGACCGACCCACGGTGACCACTATGAACTGCACGGCAGCAGGCGAAGAGGAGGATGCAAACTACCAGCAGCTCCTCGGAGGCTCCTTGGGCAGGATCCCTGCAGCTCCTAAAAGCTGGAAATCTGCAGATGAACTTGGACAGCGATTTTTGGCGCTTGCTGGCCTGATCAGCCCAGTGCCTGATGTGGCTTTTCCAAAAAATTTTGAATTGGAAATTCTCCCATGCAAATCAGGGTCATTTGCATAGGGTCATTTGCACTGGAAATTTTTCAGTTTGCATCTGAAAATTTTCTGAAGCCCTAGAAAACAATCCAAGTTAGTGACTCTAGTTTAGAAAGCAAAACTGAAACGTAGTAGCCTGTGTTTTTGTTTCAATATGCCACATCTGATACATTTCAAGGAAAACATTAATGAACTCTTAATGTGATTTTAAAATCCTCCTGAATACTTGTAAATCTTCAAAGACAATAGTTTGTACTTCCCTCCAACTGTTAAATATAAAGTGGCAGCAGGTGCCGCAGAAATCGAGCTTTCAGAAATCCAACCTGGTGTCCTCCAGCTGTGCTGCACCGCCACTCCCATGACTGGGTGGGGATGCTGGGAGTTATAATCCAACAGACCTCACGCGCACAAGCTCAGGGAAGCTGCATTAATTAACCACAGGTAAGAAGCACAAGCACTCGTCAAGTGCACAACTTCAACTCTTGGGGCAGCTTCTCTTCACACACTCTGTCCTAAACTTAACCAAAAAACAGGAGAGTGGAGCCGAGCCGTGCATGTCAGTGCTAGCAATGCAGAAGTCCCCCCCCCCGCCTTTTTTCAGGCCATGATGCTCCTGTTGTCACAGGGAAAGCGAAACCAAAGATCCTGGCTGGCCACGGGGGGGGGGGGGCAGTGAAAGCTTCATCAGGAAGGTGAAAGGTCTCTTCCAGGAAGGCTCTGGCCCCACCGGGGCTGAGAGAGGCTGCATATGCAAGGCTCCTCCTGTGGCCGTCAAGACACAAATCCTTATTTTGGGTGGAAGAAATTGCGCTGTTGACGAGCACACTGCAAGTTCTGGAAAAGGTGTGCAGAGACCACTGGGAAAGCTGGCTGAAAGCATCTGCTGGCTGACTGACAGCAAGAAAAGGCACGATACTTGACTTCTGGAACACTCGCGCCCGCTCTCCTCTTTATTTCCAAAGGTCAAACTGTGGCACTGTATCATTACATCCTAGCAATTTCCATTTTTGACTTGCTTTGTGCAAACAGCAGCAATGACAACACAAATAATCCACCAAGAGGATCCGAAGACGGGTATGCCTATTTTGCCGTCTCCGCAAACCTGAAAATTGGATGTGGCACCTTTGCAATAAACAAATACGTTTCAGAAATGTGAAAATGCAGCTCCAAAATGTGTTTTCCACCCACCTCAGGCTTGCCATGTCTCAGCAAGAGTGAAACACAGAAAGGGGAGGCGCAGTCCAGGTGGCTCAGGTGGCCATCAAGACTTTTCAACGGGAAGGATGGGGTGCCGGGTGTTCAGCAAAGTCTTTAAACCCAGCCAATCAAAGGCAGCCTTGCCTGACAACGGTGCGCCAACAACCATGACAGCGGCTCCTCCACGGTCTCTCCTCGGGAGCCACCAGGCAGCCCCCTGCGTTGTGCACGGCTTCCACGCCGGCAGGTCGGAGGGGCTTGCGCAGGAACCAGCCAGGGCAAGCGGCCCCATGCCATACGGGGCCAAAGCAGAGCAGCCGCCGCAGTGGCCCAGCCCACGAAAGACTGGTGTGTGGACAGCAAAGCTCCCTGGGGACCAGCCATGAGCCCCAAACTGCTGCAAGGACACTCCAGAGAATGTCTACCTGGTGCCCACCGGACAGCTCAAGAGGCTTCCAACGTGTGCGGCTTCCCCTACCATTTCTGACAGCTGAGGGACACCTTCTCACACCACTGCCAGTCAAAACAGGGCGGCACGGAAGGCCGTTTTTCTCTTGATACAAGTGTCACTATGAAAACACATCGTGCATAATCATGAATACGCACGATTTAACATAAACTCGCAGCTACTGAAACTTGCCCAAAATGGTTTAAGAGAAAAGGTGATCACAGATGAGTAGAACAAGGACCTTTTCCCACAGCACAGCATTATTAGCACTACTGAAGTTAGTAAGTGGCTTTCTTTCCACAGGTGGAGCTTATTATTCTCGTCCTTTGAGCCAATCTTAGCCATGGAAGGCCACTTACAGGTGGGCAACCTGTCGCCCCAGTGGCCTCGTGCAGCCCACGAGCTCGTTCCAGTGCCACGTCTGGGGATTCCAGGCCACGAGATGCACCGAACTGGGCTCAGAGGGAGCTGCAGTGACCACCACAGAGGAACGAGGTGCCGTGGAGAGCCGTGCACACGCGTGTGGAAGGTGCCCGCGCAACAGACCAGACGCGGGTGGGTCGCAGGGGCAGCAGCCGGGACAGCCAGCGGACGAGGGAGACCTACGCTCACACCCCAACTCGCCTCGAAGCCTCGTGGGCAGCCAGGAAGACATGCAGCCCAGCCTACCTCAAGGGATTGCTGTGAGGGTCACATGGCAGAGCGGAGTGGAGCATCATATTCCTATGACCCTGTTCTGCCATTTCTGAGCTCCCCAGCTGAAACGCTTGTCCATGCACCACACAACCGCCAAAGGAGAGGAACATTTGTTGCTGGCCTAAAGCTGTTGAGAACTCCGGGCCCAGAGAGCATTTCTCCGGCAGTGGGATCACCCGTGCCCCTTTCAGGAGGCCCAAGATCACTCCCTCTCACAAGGCTGCACCGATACCTCCCATCCCGGCCAACGATCCCCTCCTTGCCAGCTGCACCAGCTGAAACTCATCCAAGAAAACTCAGCAAGATGGTGCTCTGGGTAGGTCTCTTGCTTCACTTGTAATGACAACGAGTCTAAATCCTGGTGGAAGTGAGCATCTGTGTCCCAGAATTGCCCTGGGCACCTTCCATGGCAGGAACTGGATAGCTGCAGAATCTCCTCAGGGCCAGCACACGGCGAGCTCCAAGTTACCCTCAAAAGGGCCACTGGAGGACACCCAGAGGAAGGCAGTAGAGGCAGACAAGCGATGTTTCTTGGGTGCCTCCACTGCCCTAACAGACCCAAATGAGTTTAAATAGAAACCTGTGGAGGGTTCTTTTCCACTGGGGCACAGGCCATCTCTCCACCCATCTCATTGCTCGCAGGTCTACCAAAGAGCTCACTCGAGGGAGAGGGTCCGGCTCGCCTGCTGAAGGCCTGGTTGACCTGGGAGGCTGGTGGGACCATCCCCTCTCCTGATCAGCAGTGCTCATGCCGACTGTCCCCTCCAAACTGCTGCAAGCCACCCAGAAGCATCAGCCCTTGGGGCATAACAGATCTCCCACTTCTGTGAAGGGGAAAAGCCCAAACTTCAGCAGAGTAGCTGCTCATCACACACAGACTGAGTCAAGATATTTCACCAGCAGGTCACCATCTCGATGGACAGCCTCTGCAGGATGCCCCACAGCATGTGCTGGAGCAACAACGCATTGTCTAATTGTCCCACAGTTGAAGGCCAAGAAATCCCGAGCTGCTCAGACAAGCTACCTTCAACGTGAAGGGTGATGCCCCCGTAAAAGCAGTCTGGGAAACCTCAGCTTCACCTCGGAGACCCTCCCCATCAGTTCAGGTGGAGAGGCTGCCGGGTAGTAAGGTGGGTGGTATCCCAGCTGCATCCCCCATCTGTCCTGTCGCCCTGCTGCCTCCTGGATGCCACACTCCAGGAGTCGGATGTGCAGGCAAGCAGGAGAGGCGGGCAATTCCTCGAGGCTGCCCTGAAGCGGAACCAAGTGCAGGAGAGACCGCCTGCTCTGTGCTTTCCCTTGCAGGTCTTGATTAGACGGGCCAGACTGGGTGGCCCCTTCCATTATCAAGCGGTGAAGATGAGGGTTGCATCCTGCTCGGGTCTGGCATTTGAAAGCAGCGTCCGGTGTCCTGTGGACAGGCCAGGGGGCCACCCTGGGAAGGCAGCAGGGGCACCACACAGCCATGACGTGCCTGGGTCACATCCCGAGCTTGGCCGACCCACTTCCCATCACCACATCTCATTCTACCCACCACCCTCCTCATCACAGCCTCCCTCACAGCGCAGCTCTGCCCCCCCAAGATACAGCCTTGAGCCCCAAGAGAAGAAGCCCACCCCGGCAAATATTCTGAAGACCTGACTGGCCAGGTGTCGGGAGGGGCTCGTCCTTCTGCCCTGCACGAAGGGGCAACCGTTTCCGAGGGCTTCAGCTCAGACGCTGATACAAGATACCGCAAGGCTGGCATGAAACTCTCCCCGGGAAAGTGCAAATCAAGGCACGATCTGGGGAGGAGGTCGGACTCTGATTTCAGGAGCCTCTGTGAGGAGCACAGACCAGCAGCCAGGCAAAAAACCGGTCTTGCTCCTTCCTCTCTCATTCACACACAAACACCCTTTTTAATTACACCTGGACAGAGAGGATCCCACCTGGAACAAGGTTCTAGGGCATTTTGATCTCGACACCTGTCCCCCCATCCCTCCCAGCTGCAAGCGTCCTTCCACATCTGGACCGGGAGCACTGCTGACTGGCCCAAGAAACAACAGAACAGGCTGCAGAATCCCGACTCCAGCTGCCTAGCACTGCCTGCTCTGGGCAAGTCTCGGGAGAAACTCTGGCCAGGAATTTGGGCATGGAGATCCCACAACTGCACATGTGGCTGATGTGTGTAACGTCCAGGTGCCCAGTATCACAGGAGCCAGGTCTGCACCCCTTTCCTCTGCTTCCCAGAAGCTACAGCCCTTCGATCTCACTCGGCAATTCAATCCATCAACGAGCTCTCCTCTCTCTCTCTCTCCTCTCCTATTACAGAAGGAGGTGCGCATGCCCCCATGCCCCCAAAGCTTTGCAGAAGGGGTGAGATCCAGCTCGCCACCAAAGGCAGAGACAGGGACCAACGCGTCCCCTGCCATTCCTTGCATGATGAGTGCAATAAAAAGCATCACCAAAGATTATTCCACCATCTCAAAGAACCCTCCCCAATAAAGTCTACATCTCTTAATGCAAAGTCAACATTTCCAGATGTAGCAGACTTTCTGCTAAATTGCTCCTCAGTCAAGTAACATTTGGAGAAGAGAGAAGCAAAAAGGGATTTAAAAGAGATTTGAATCCATTAACTGTTTTCATATTTTACAAATTTTACAAATTTATATACTGTTGTAGAAAAGTCAAGTTGCGGTCTCATATCCTCAGGAGAAGAAAAGGGAATTTTAATTTTGTTTTGTTTAAAGTGCCAATTTCTATTGATGTCATGGCAAACTCCCAAATTTGCATAATCAAAAATTTATTTAACTGTCTATCAAATGCAATATTGAAGCTTCCTGTTAAGCGAGCGGAGATGGCATTAAGAGGGAAGCAGCACGAGACAGCCGAGTGGCCGCACAGTGCCCGGCTGGCCAGTTCAAAGTGGTGCCTGTCCCATTGCAGGCCCTGGATGGCAGGCCCTTCACCCTTGGAAAGCGCAACCTCCATGAACATTCTGCAGCCGCAAAGCATTTGCCAGAAGGCTGCAGCATCTTCCTCCCAAGAGGTGAGGCTGCAAGGAAGGCCTCCACCCGCAACCCAAGAGAGGCTCCTGGAAGGCCACCACGCACCTCCACCCGGCACGAGACACACCGCCCGCTGTTCCCACAAGCTCCAGGCTGTGCGGTGCCAGCGAAGGCAGCAAGCGTACAAACAGGGAGCTCCACCAAGCCATGGAGTCAGGTGGCAAGGGTTCTCCAGGGGCACGAGCAGAGGGGAGGGAGGGCTCGGAGTGCCCTGCCGCTGGACCAGACTCAGAAACACAGAGACAGAGCGAGTCAGAAGGGGCCGCCCGGGCCATCTAGTCTGACCCCCGGCTCCAGCCGGCTCCGCTCATGACACGCCCAGCATGCGTGACTTGCAGCCAAGCAAGGCCTGCTGTAAGGAAGGGCAGTGCGGCCAGGCTGGGCCACACTTGGTCCTGTGCACAAAGGATGCGTCTTCCGTGCTTCATTTCGCACCATCCACAGATACAACCTGCTTTGAGTGACTGCATTCTCTTACAAATGGGATAAAGCAGCATTTTAGGAAGGAACCTTCTGAGGATGCAGGAGGCAGACATTCTGTGCGCAGACGCCGTGGCCTGTTGTGCCCTCCAAACCCTGGCAGCATGGTAGGCCACCCTCACGTCCCGCACCACCTGATCCAGGGTTACGGGAGGGTTGTGCAGTCCTCACTCAAACCTGGCCACCCAGGTCAGGTGAAACAGTAAGCACATCCTGAAAATCCAGGAGCTGTCCGCAAGAAGCCACGATGGGACTGCAATGACTGTACGGAGCAGGTCAAAGCCCGGCCCTTGCACGCAGCTGGGGGGATCCAGAGTCCCACTGGCGCCTGGGAGCGCAGGTCTCCTTCGGATGGCCTGTCGCACTGCTTCCCACGGGGCAAGAACTCTGGGTGGGATGCCCAGTTTGTCTCCTTCCCAGTGCAAGGGGTGAAGGGGCTGGAGAAGAACCATATACCCTTTTGGGAGGTTGGGCTGGAATGCCCAAACGTTGACCATCATTAGGTTATACATGTTTTGTTTTCCTCTGCACCGATTTACCATCCACTCATGTGCCAAAGAAAGGTATCCTCTTTCCAAGAATAATCATCAGGCAACAACTGACTTTGAGATTTGCCTACCTTTGCACATGTTCATTAGGACACCAATTCCTTTCATCAAGTAGCTGGCACAAAGAGAACTGGGAAGCCACATGGCAAGGATGGACGCAGCCAGCAAGAGGCGTCCTTCGACCTGCAGGAAGGCCACTCTGGCAGCTGCCAGCCCTGTCACCTGCCTGCCTGCAGCAGAGAGCAGAGGACTGGAAAGAAGTTCAGGCAGGGCCAAAAGACCCGCAAGGAGGCCTAGGAAGGGTGCGCTGAGTGCGGCCCTCGGAGGGCTTCGCCTGCAGCCCAAGGCAGCATAAGTGGGCGGCAAAGCAAAAGCATCGGGAAGGCCACCTCTGCTATGCACGGTGCAGGACAGAAAAAAACACCAGCAAGAATGAGCTGCACATCCGGTGGTTCAGGGAAGAGAGAGCAGGGTGCTCTCCTATCCATGCAGGTCACTCAACCCCCGGCATGGCAGCCAGTCAGTACGCCTCGCCCACAGCCACTGCTGCACAGTGCATGGCCTGCCTCACACCCGGCAGCCACCGGAGAGGCGTCTGCAACTCTCGTGCAGGCGCAATCCCAGAGACGCAGCTCCGCCTGCCAGCTGCAGCCGCACAGCAAGCCAAGGGCAAAGCATCCTGGCTCACTCAGCGCCTCGCCCGGGCCAGGAGCTCCATCCGGCAGTGCTCACTAAGTGGCCTGACTCAACCTGGGACAGCCACTCGCATTCGAGCATCACTCCAGACTAGCGCTGCAGTCCAATAAAGGCCTGCCCATAGGAGCTCGGGTTGATTGTCGATCGATCGATCGATCGGTCGGTCGGTTAAATGTGCATGCATTGGTGCAAGGCTAGCAACCGTGTCTCTGGTGCTTGCGCCAGCTGCAGAGAACACACCTCAGAAGAAGCACCACTTTTCCAGAAGGCGAGAAAGACTGTCTCTTTCCAAGATGAAAATCAAGCTATCCATTCATGCCCCTTTTGAGCAGAGGACCTGGAATGTTTACTCAGCAGTAGCCAGCATTGTTTTCAACAGAGCTGGCTCATACAGGATACGACCTAAAGGTGTTTTCAACCAATTTGTCTTACAAAGTAACCAGTGGGAAGCAGCTGCCCTCTTGTTCTGGGCCAGCTGACAGGTCAGGACACATCCTTGACTTCAGGGAGTGCTGGATACCGCCCAGGAGACCCGGGTTCACCTCATCTGATCCACGGGTCACCTCAACACCCCCATCTAGCACACGCGCAACTAGGCATCCCACACACACACGTTGTTCAGCTGATCATGCGGCTTCAAAGAGGCATCCTCTGCCTGCAGAACCCAAGCATCTTCCCAAATCTCTCCCGTGGGGCTGAAGGAGGCCCTCAACCTTGCATGGAATAGTTCAGACCGCCTGAACCTGAACACTGATCAACGCGGCAGTGGAATCATCCAAAGGGTCCTTGTCCTGCCTCTTGAGTTAGCAATAGTCACGGAGAGGTGAAAAACTGGAAGGCAGAAAATGGATGAAGTCGCCTGAAGAACCAGAAAGGTTTGTGGCGAGAACCGGGTGGGTTAATATCCATTTGGGTGGCAGCTCAGTGACCCAACCGGCATTCCTTCCCATGCGTTAAAGCTATTAAAGGCTGCCCTGCTTGCTCAGACAAAAGGTTGCCCTAGTCCAGAAGCAGTGAGGCAAGCCATCGCCTTCTGGGCAACGGCCAAGGCCGAAGGCAACCAACCGCCCTGAGCAGGCAAGGCATGCGGAAGCACCGCTTCACCAGCGAGACCAGAGGGCACCCGCGGACTGCCCAACTGCAGGATGCGAACTCCACCCTGACTCCAACATGAGCGCTGGAGAGCTCCCAGCCATGGGTCGAGGCACCAGTCCTTGGGACCAATTTCACAAGAATGAGAAAATCCCCTCAGCACTTTCCACCCGCCCATCCATGAACAGTCGAAGATGCGGAGCAGCCTTCACTGTCATACCGATCCTTTAAAAGGGGTAAATTTTCAGTTCTCCAAGTAAATGAAATAAAAACCCAATTTAGTTTAAAATGGTAATTGCACGTGGCACATATACAAGCCTAAACTACCTACAATCAAAATGAACTTGGGTAGCAGTCATAAAACACACCTTTAGGGATAAACGTCAACCCACACAATGGGACTTCCTTCTGAGTGGAGTCCAATATTAGAAAAACAGGTCTCTGGCACAGCCACTGCCTCTACACCCTGCTTCATGGTGCTTCACCTAATCCAAGCCCAAATCTAGATTAAATCCAAATCTGCCACTCTGGAGTATGACCTAGACTGGAGAGATCCAGGTTCACGTCTCCATGTGGCCATGAAGCCTGTGGCACATCAGTCCCGTGTATGCTCACGCCCAAGTCGGGCCTGCTCCCCCAGGCAAGGAGGAGAATGATGCAAACCATTAAAAAGGAAGGAAAGAAAAAAGGTGGAGTCTAAATCTAAATAAATAAATAAACATTCCCAATCCGACCATTACAGCCCAATCCAGCTTGCAAAACTGTCCCGTGGGGTCTGTTTCGGAGAGAGGCAGACTGGACAGCAGCCAACCCGGCCCAGGGCAGCAAGCCCTCCAGGGCTGTTGAAAGGGCAACTAGCACAGAGCTGCCACATGCAGGCTGGGGCTCCCGCCAAACATCAGAGTAAGGAGGTAAAGGCCTCCCCAGCTCCAGAATCCATCATCCCCTTTGGAGGACAGGACGGCATCTCCTGAGTGCCACTCACCAAGTCCACCTCAAGGAAGCAAGTGGTGGGCCAGGGTCTCGCCACGGCCACAGCGGAAGGTAGCCAGTCCCCGGTCCCAGGCCAATCTTGCTTCCCTCCGTGTTGCAAACGGGGGGCAACACCCCCCCATGGGCCTGCTTTTGGCCCACTGCTGGAGACCTGTCTTGAGAGCTGCAAGCTGCAGTGCCTATTTGAGCGCCCTTTAAAAAATCTAAAAAAAATCTAACCATTCACAGAAAAAGCTTCCCCTCCCCTACCTGACAAGCACTTTTTGTGCAGAAGTCAAAGTAATTGGGCGCCTCTCCCTTCCCAACCATGCACGTTCCCTCCGAGACCACACAAACACCCAAGACATGCTAACAACTCAACCTGGCCTCTTCTCCAAAGCAGCAGAACAAAAAGAATTGCTTATTTTAATTAAAAATTAATTTTCAATTAAAATAAAATTGCTCACAGTGCATCACCATCCCAAGGACAACCCAAGCGCTTTCCCTGCCCCCTTCCTCTTCCACCCCCTCAAATCCCAGTACATCCATTAAAAGGCAATGTGAGAGAGGCAGGCAAATAAAACTAAATGAACACGTGGCACAAATTAGTCTTTTTTTTAAATGGAAATTTTAGATCTGCTTCCAAATCATCTTAAAATTGATTTAATGCTGCAGCCTGAAATCCTGTTGCAGGAAGCCTTGCGTACGACCAGCCACCCAAGCCCTGCTCAATCCACAGCAAATGCACCCAGTGCCCACCTGGGGCCAGCCGGATGTCCTTGCACCCCTGCCTTCCATGGCCATTAATAGCCTCGAAAGTGCCATGCTCCACTTGCTCAAAAACGCCAAGGAAGAGTCTGCCTAACCCCTAAAAAATTAAGGCCACTGGGTGTTCTGAAAAAATTGCTCGTTTTAGTGTTGTTCCAGAAGCTTCCATAAGACCTAGCATTCCCCTCCCATATTCGGGAGGGGGGGAGAGCCAGGATTGGTTAGAGATGGAATCTTTAATTGCAACTCTCTCCACTTACCACTTAAAAAACCCCGAATTTCAATTAAATATTCAACTGCAATTTAAAGGACAATTAAACAAAATTAAGAAGTCATCAACTTTTTTCAGGGATTTTTTCCTTTCAAATTCTGTTTTTTGTATATTTTTTTAAAAATCAAGCAGAAAAACGTTAAAATTTTGTAAAACATTCGCCTGAATTGAGGTTCTTTGGTTGGGGGTAAAGGATTTAAGCTGCAGAAAACTGTTCTGTTCCAACACAGAAATGCCCTTTTCAAATTCACTGCTGCAGCTGTGCGGTCGGCCATCTTGATATTTTGTTCCCATTTTAAAGTAGACTCTGCAAGATTTACTCGTTCCTTTCTTTTTTCTCTTTTAAATTCAATGTTGACCTGGCATTTTTCCCCCTCCTCCCTTCTGCCAGAGATGCAGGAGCTGCACGCCTCGCTCTCCACACAGATTTTAAGAAAAAATTCCCCGAATTGGAGACTCTCAATCTCTTTTTCAAATGCAAAACAAAACAGAAAAAGCACCCACAGAAGCAACGACCAAAAACTCAAAGAGCAATTTTGCCACAACAAACTCCTGTGAGCCACCCAAGCCAGGCAGGCTGCTGAACGTGAAATCGGTCTTTTTCAGAAAGAAAATTTTCAGCACACAGAAAAATAGGAGAAAAGAAGGATTTTTTATTTCCCAGGAAAACATGGCGTAATTTTGCAATTTTTCCTTTTTTTAAAAAAATCCACAACTTCCCTGCAGTTTCCCCGACCGCTAATATTTGACGGACACAATTACGGCAACTGCGCATTTTGCATCCGAGCCTCCCGGCGAACTCTCCGCGGGGGTGGGCAACGGGGCGGGGGGCAGCACCCTCCGAGCGGCGCCCCCTGCCCCGCGGCCACCGGGGCGCCGCCAGACCGCGCCGAGGCGCCCCGGACCCTCGGCCGCCTCGGAACAAAGGCTGCGCGGCCGCGGCCGGCGCACGCCGCGGGCCTCCCGGCCGGCCACCGACCCG
>JAIXND010000773.1:13958660-13982673 GCA_023646645.1 Varanus salvator macromaculatus
ACGGGGCGTCGGCGGCGGCGGCGCCCGCGGGCAGCGCAGGAGCCGCGGGTCTCTGCCGGGCTGGGGCGCAGGGCCGCGCCGCGCGGGGACGGGCCGGGCAGGCCGGAGGACTCGGCTCTTACCTGTGCCGCCGCCGGGGACGAGGACGCGGACGCGGGCGAGGAGGAGGCGGTGGCGGCGGCGGTTCCTGCTGCGTCCCCGGGAGGAGCCGCGGCGCTGGCGGCTCCTTCTCCTCCTTCTGCCGCCGCCGCGGCGCCGCCCGGCTCCTTCATGGGGCTGGGCTCGGGGCAGACGGGGGGCGAGGGCGAGGGCGGCGGCGGCTCCTCCCGGGCCGGCCTGCCGCTCCCGCTCTGCGGCGCACAATGCGGAGCCACGGCCGGGGCCGCCTCCCTCGTCGCTGCCGCCGCCGCCGCCGCTGCTGCTGCCCCCGGCGCGGGGGCGCGGGTGGGCGGCGCGGGCTCCTCCGCCCCCAGGGAGGACATGGGGCACACGAGGCTGCCGCCGCCGCCGCCTTCAGCGCTGCCCGGCCGCGCCGAGCCGGGGCCGAGGGCGCGCCGCCGCCAGAGCAGCCGCAGCGGCAGCAGCAGCCGCCACGAGCGCCGCCATCACTGGAGGAGGGGGAGCGGCCAGGCGGGCGGGCGGGCAGTCGCCGCCCCCGCCTCCGCCCGCCGGCCCCGGAGCCACAGCCTCGGCCCGACCCACCTGCGCGGCCCGGGCGGCGCGCTCTGCCGGACTGCGGCGCCGCCGATCCGGACGCGCTGCCTTGCGGCGCGCGCCGCCCCGGCAGCGGGCGCGAGGAGGGCGAGGGGCCGCCGGGCGAAGCGCCGGCTCGCTCCCCGTGCGCGCGGAGCGGAGCGGCGCGCCCGCGGGGCTGCTCTGGGGGCGGTCCTCCCGGGCTCCGGGGCTCTCCGGGCCTGTGGGAGGGCGGCCTCCGTCGGCCCATCCCGACTGGCCGTGCCGGGGACACCGATGGGCGCGGACGTGCCCAGCATCTCGAGGGAAGCGGCGGGTTCCAGCGATGCTGGCTGGCTGAGTCGTGCGGGCCACGGGCCCATCAGTGAGGGCCCCCCTTGGGAGCCGCGAAAGGCTGAGGCCGCCAGCACAACCGGAGCTGACCGGGGAACCTTCCCGGGGCCGGCCATTTTCCCATCATGCCTGCCTGATTCCCTCTGGGATAGCTGCATTTGCCCGGCTCAAGCCCTACAGCAACTAGCCTTGTTGCTTCCTCAGAGAAGATGCTAGTTCTGCAAAGGCGCAAAGGCTAGGGTCTCTGCCCCCAGCAGCTTACAGTCATGGATTTTACTGAGCCCAGGCGCTGTGCCTTTCATTACCTCTTCCACTGGAAGCGTTTCAGCTGGGCCAGACTATACGCTGAAGTGGCTCTCTTCTCCCAGAAGAGGGGGGCTACAAACAGTGGGACTCTCCCCACTGAGGAGGGCAGAGCCCACAGAGCGGGGCCTGGTGGCTGACCAGCAGCGCTCCTGGAGGAAGGCCAGCATTGGGGCTGCCAGCCAGGCTGACTGCCTTTGGGCACTCTTCTTTCAATCTCTCACTTTTTCCGGCACCTGCAAGGTCGCTTGGGGTACGTAACCCAGTGCAGCTACAACCCTCCACATCTCACTCAGGTGAACGGCTTAATTTTCCTGCGCGCTTAGCTGGGAGCAAGTCCTGTTGAATGCTGCAGAAGATGCTTCAGGTGGCAGGCCAGCAGTTTTCCTGCCCTTCCTCAATGCAGTCCGGGGGGAAACGGGCCCCGCTCCCCAACTTGTGTTAACAAGAAGCAGAGTCGGCAGAGAGATGGTGCCTTGCTCAGAGGAGCCTGAGCAGGTAGCAGACCGAGCGGCACAGAAGTCCCATGAGTGAATGAAGGGGAGCCCTTCTCTCCGCAGCCCTGCAGGCCAGGCTGCCTAGTTCCAGGCCAGGGAAGGCATGGAGGTGCCTGGGGACATTCTGGTGCAACCGGCCACTGAGTGAAGTGAGCGTCCAGGGTGGCGTGTGCCCCGGGTACGCGTCCAGCTGAAATCACCCTTGGCAGGCCCTGCCTGGCACACTCGGCATTGCCTGCCCCGGCCCCGCCTCTGCAACGGGGGGGGGGGGGACCACATGCCGGGATTCCAGAGGCAGGTGCTGAACGCCCCAGGAGATGCGCACAGCTTGTTGTGCGCGTCTTCCTGGTTGCAAAGCCGGGCAGCCTAATTCTACGAAGGTCTCCTCTGAGCTCCCGAGTCCTCCGGGCTTGCTGCTCGGAAGGTGCTGCCCGAGGAGCAAACTTAATGGGCTGCAATCCAGGATCGGCTGCATGTGCCAGGCCCCATGTGGCACAGCAGGACTAACTGCTGAGTGGGCATCCGTGGTATCGGCCCGCCCACCTGGGCCCTAACCCTGGGCCTGGCGAGGCAAGCGTGGTTCCGCAGCAGGCCTTGCAGAGCGGCTCAAGCCCTGTGCTGGAGCAGACCGTCAAAACAGGCAGACGAGCGTCTTCGGGGATGTGGCCTCGGGCGCGGAAGTGGTTCAAAATGGGGGCAAACCAAGGTACGAGTGGCGAAAGAAGGAAGTGGGAGGGAGTTCTGGTGCCACTCTGTACATGCGAGCACAGCGGTCCTCGCACGCCGAGTGCCTGGCGGCTCCCTCCACACAAAAGCGAGCCTCGGAAGATGAAGGAAGCGCAGCAAGAGAAGCAGAGCTGGGCAGACAGTGTTCCACCAGTGGCAGAAATGGGCACAGTGGGTTTCATTCCAGCTGCACTGCCCTGAGCCAGCTCCAAGGAACGGATGGGGGGGGCACAGTGGGGACGATCCTGACCACAAGCCTGGCCCGTTCAACTCCCAACATTGATTCTTTCAAGCCAGCAGTTTTATATCCGTTTTCCCAGCAGAAGCCCTCAAGATTCAGATTAAAACTCATCAGGTCAGAACTACATTTCCCAGAGCCCTCTGGGAATTCTAAAGCACCATTGCTCCCACGGAGACCTCAGGATGGTCTGCCTCCTGCACAGGATCAGACACTCTGTGGCAACAGCCCACATTCAACATGGTGCCACTGCAGAAGAGCTGCTCAAAGAAACTGCTGCTCCGTCTGACTGTCTTTTTGTGTTTTACCCCACTCCTCGAGAGCTGGGGGAGGTGCCTCTGCCCCAGGGAGCTCCTAAGCTCAAAAGACGTGGGCCGGCCCAGCTCTAAATCTGCCAAAGATGGCAGAACCGGTTAGTAACTGACAGAAGAATTGGCCAACACCAGCCATGGGATCCAGGCAGAGAAGGGGTCCTTCCCAGGGCTGAACCTGGGACCCGCTACATGCCGCAGAGCTGCAGCCCTTTTGCCTGAGAAGAGAGCCAGGCGGGTGTTCGACAAGCATGGAAGGGCCACCTTTTGGGAAACGGATGAGCCATCCTGTTGGCATCTGCTCATCATCCAGTGGCACTCCGTTTCCCTCCCCTGCTACATAAAACACACAAAGAAGGTGTGCTCTGTCTTCTCATTAAGATTAATGCTATCCTTATGAGTCACATGGAACCATCTTGTGCGCAGTACTTTAGAGGGGACTGATAGCTCTCTGCCCCAAGGAGCCTACAATCTAGATTTAGATGGATAGAGAGACCCACACGAGTTAACGTTTGCCCTCCCTGGTTAAACCAACAAGACAGTCCTAAACATGCTCAGAAGCTGAGTCCCATGTAAGCAAGTTAAATAGAATGGCTTCTGGTGCCTGTTTTTTCATTAATACTTGCAGCTGTAAACCCCATAAATGCACACCGGTCCCTTCCTCTGTTTCCTTCAACAGGGCTTTCTCAAAGAAGTGAGCTTTTTCAGCACACTTGAAAATTTGTGAATTGGCTCCGAGAGTTTTTTGCAGTTTTGGGTGGCGATGGTTCTGACAGGATTAATCATAAATGGGGATTTGCTGCAGCTGTAACAGACTCTAATCCACAAGTGGGGAGAGAAGAGCACACCCATTTTCAGGGTACTTCATCCTTCTAGAAATCAGTGAGAGCTTTGGCTTATTGTAACTGTAAGTTACCATAAACTTCCTTAAGGTTTTCCAGAAGGGATAGCATAATGAAGCTTCATATATATTTTGGGTAAGGTGCACATTTTAAGTTATTTAAAACCTTTTAAATTATTTGATGTATCAGAAGAGACAAAACATGCACTTAAATCAATTGGCAAGCAGAGTTCCATTTTCTCTAGCAAGAACCGTTTGACTGCTCTGTGTTGTTTTAGGAATGATATTATAGCTCGGGATTTGACGTGCCCTGTATTTGTGTTCCGGCTGGTCCCGTGTGTGAACAAGGGCCACTCCGGACTGAAGCTCATAAAAACTTGCTCACTCAGCCAGTAGTGCCGATTGCAGGTTACGATGCACTGTGGCTATTTTGGGAGAGCCATGGCCTGGTTGCTGCTCCTTTTGCTGGGGCTGCTGACCCACTCCCTCAGCGGGGCGCTGGAGCCAGCCGTGGTCCTGATGCAGCCCAGGTGGAGGTGCATCTCTGCAGAGTCCATGGCTAGAATTGCCCAGAAGCAGAACTAGAGCCAAATGTGTTCAGGGACACATTCATCGTATTCAAGGAAGCTGAAATGATTTCTTAAAAGTCTGCAAAATTGGGGGAGAGGTCTCCTCACCAAACCAGGCATGCCAAAACAGGTTAATTTATTTGCCAGAAATGAGGAATGGATGAGGTTCAGTTTTCTTACCTCATCGAAGTTCTCCTCCCCAATGCACCTGTCTGGACCCTTAGATCATCCACAGAGAACCTTGTCCGTGAGCCACCCTTAAAGGAGGTAGGAGGCTGCGAGAGGAAGGGCCTTCTCAGTTGTGGAAAAGCACCCCAGGGAGAGATGCCAGGCGCCAGGTTAAAACCTTATTTTCTCACCATTTTAATTGTTAATATATTTATTGATTTATTTATTTATTTAAAACATTTCTATGCTGCCCCATCGCAACAAAGCCTCGGGGTGGTTCACAACAGGTTTATTGGTTTTATATTGGCTTATATTATCTGGCTTTGTATTGGCTTTTAAGACTTGGTACACATGGAAGAGTTCTTTGACTTATTGATGATTATTATGTATTGCTTTTGATTATTGTTGATTACTGTACATGCCTGATGAATTTTATTGCTTTAAGGAGGTGTAAATTTCTTTTTAAATTGAATGCTACATTGTGCACTGTTTTTAAAAGGTTCTTGTACACCATTCTGAGAGCCCTGTGCTGATCAAACAGTACATGAAAGCATGCATGTATTTTCTATGCAAGTCTTCTGCTCACCGACAGCTGGAGATGGAAGGGGGCTCACCGGCTTTCCGATGTGCCCACCCAGCCTGCATGCACACACCACCCTCGCCCAGTAGAACCAGTGGGCCTCCCTGACCACGGTCCTATTGACTGACCACACACTGCAAAGGCCAAATCTGCCTGCCCCCCCATCCAGTGTTCAACTCCCCCCAGAGCCCAGGCCACTGCAGGCGAGTCCTCTAAATACAGGAGATGGTTCCTACGGGGAGGGGCCAAGAAGGCCTTGGCAGTTATAAGCGGCCTATAAATATGTGCAGACAAAATAATAAGAAAAATGGTGACATGCCGAAACCTTTCATTGCTGTTGTGAGCACATCATTAAAAAGGAGCAACTAAAACAGGTTCATCATTTGCTCTTGGCCATGTTTCAAAGTGATGCCTGTTTCTTTTCCTAGGACTATTTTTAATGCAGACGCTAGCAAGCAGTTCACTGCCCCACTGACTTGAGAGGGCCGTGCCCATATTGCGAGGGAATCTGCATTTCTGTAAAATATGTCCTTGTGCCATTATCTTCACAGCTTGTGTCATTATCATCTAAAAATGGCAGCACCAAAAACAGCCTTAAAAAGTTTTCCCTGGAAGATTTAAACTATATTGGGAAGTGGGAGCAAATTTGAAACAGTTGGTAGAATGCTATCACGTGGTAACTCTGGCACCCTGAATATCCCTTTCTTCAGCATAGTAATGTAACAAACTGCTCTTTGTGTGTGTGTGCACGCAAACACGCACACACAAGTGTTATTTCCCAGAGAAAATGCTCCGGTGCTCTGTGCTCACCAGCCTTTCGCATCGTTTCTTTTCAGTGGCAGGCAGACACGATTCAGGAGCCTAAACGCCTTCAAAAGTAACTATATACATTATTAGCGCACTGTATTAGGGAGCAGGGATTAATCCGGACACAATCGGAGTAGGGTACCGAACGCTCATCGTGATGGCTGTTCCCTCCGTGCAAGCCACGGCATCCCGGCGTCTGTCCCCCGCGTTTCCCGTCGCGACGCCCACGGGCTGCCTGCCGCGGCGGCGGGTTCGGGAGCCCGAGCGCGGGGAGCGCGCACTGCTCGGCACCGACATGGAAGGCGCGCTCACTCTCGCGCCGGGATGACGGGCGGGCGGACCAGCTCGCTCGGGCGCAGCCTGTTCGCTTGGCCTCCCCGGCGGGCACGCGCCTCCGGGCCACGGCCCCGTCCGTGCCACAAGCCAGCATCCTGCCCTCCGCGGCGTGCCGGCCTTGGGGCTGGGCCTGACGCGCAGCAGCCCATCTGCAGCAGCTGCGCGGAGTCCCCCCGTACGCCGCCTGCACGTCTGAATCGCTCCGGGGAGGGGCAGCAAGGGGCGCGCGGGCGGGCGCCGGCCCTCGCGCCCCCCTTGCGCCGGAGCGGGCCATTCGCGCAGGCGCCCCCAGAGGATCGCCGCGGCCGGGGCGCCCGGTCGGTCACGGCTCGCCCGATCGGCCCCGCGGGACTGAGCCGCCGGCCGAGCGCGGCTGGGAGCGGGAGTGCCGCCCCCTCGTGGCCGCGCCGGAGAGCTGCACGTTCCGAGCGCGCTGCGGCGGCGGAGGCCTCGCTGGGGAAACGGGGCGGGCGGCGAGGTGCCGGGCGGTCGCCCCCCTGGCCGTCCTGCCCGCACCCGGAAGCTGCTCTTCGAATTCAGGCGGGGCGGCAGTGAAGTCGCGGCAGGTGCCCCCGCGGTCCCCCTGCGCTAAGCTCCACGGGTCGCGCCCCCCCCCCGGCAGGGGCCCCTCCAGGCTTGACCTGCCACGCACTCGGCTGGGCCTGTCGCAGGCAGAGCAAGCGGGGGCTGCGTGGGGCCGGAGACCGCGCCAGAACTCCTCGCTGCCCACCAGGCAAGCTGCAGGGAAGGGTTCCAGCCGCGCCTGAGACTGAGCCGGGCATCGCACTGAGCCGAGGAGCAGAGCCACCGTTCTCTGGGAAATGCCGGGGCCAATGGGTGGATGTGAAGGAGAGAGCCCTCCCTTTGTGCTTACTGACCCTTTGGGCCAGCAAAAGCTATGCCTGCTGAACTTCTGCCTGCCACACAGCTTTTGGAGGCAGGCTGGCCTGTAGGAATAGCAAGAGTTTACCAAGTCCTCCCCCCCTCCCACCCCAGGCAATTTCTCTGCAGAGAAGCAGTCCCTTTCAGACTGAAGCAGCAAAGCCCATTAAAGACGGCCACCAAAGCAAGCACCAGAGAGGTGGTGTAACAGCCCACCTGGGTGGTCCTGCACCCTGAGCTGGGCTTCCACAGGTGTGCTGGCATGACCTACACCTCCACAACTCATTCCCTGTTATGCCATCTGGCCTGAGGGTTTCCCAAGTGACGAAGCAAAGTGCATGGAACAGAAAGCAGGGTGAGGGGGTGGAACAAGCAGTGGACACCATGGCTGTTGGCAGAGTCGCTTCCCCTGTTGCAACGCCTCTGTGCAACAGGAACTCCTGCAGAGGAAACATCTTGCACACGCGCACTGCACCCGAGGTCACAGTGGTGAGTCAGTGGGTCTCCCCCATTCATCAGTTAAGCAACTGGAACACGTTTCGATAGGCAAAAAGGTTCCCATAATTGCAGGAACTACTTTAAAAATGATTTTTAAGGTGACACGAGTCAAAATTGCAAGTGGCGAGTAGAAACACAAAACCAAAGGAAACAGATGGCAACCCTCCAAGGCCAGGTGCCTCCAGAGGGTTTGGACCATTGAACTCCTTCATTTTCCTGGCCATCGTGCCAGGACTCGCCATCCAGCCCCTCTGGAAGGCAGTAGGTGAGGCAGGCTGAAGTCAAGTGCCCTGCAGGGAACCCCTTTCCCAAGGGAATTCTCCTAAGAGAATGGCATACAGCACAAGGACATAATTGGCCCTTTCCTTCCTTGGAGCAAGTGGCTTCCCCGGAGATGTGTTTATCTGGCTGTTGTGTGTAGGCTTACTCTGAATCATGGCCCTGCGCTGGAGCTTCCTTTCTGCTAAAAGTGCCCAGGACCGAAGCCCTCAGGTGCATCCGAGCTGAGAACACAGGAACAAACATCGGAAAGGAGGCAGCCTGTGCACCCCTCCCCATCCCCTGATATTCTGCTGGTGTGGCCCCTCTCTTACTTGCCTGGCCTCCGCTGCGTCTTTCTCCTCCTTCCCGTTCAACATCAAAAGTTCCAGCGGCACGCGCTCCATGCAAGGAGATGCAGGCGCCCTTTGCCTCCCGCCAATTTCCTTTGCACGGCCCATTTGTCACCTGCACAGAGAAAGGGAGAGAGCGAGCGAGAGAACAGGCTGAGGCAGGTGTGGGAAGCAGGGTGGCCACTGGGAGGTACTCTTGTCCCATATTCCACATGCCCCATGTTTCTGTTCCCACAATGCCTTTTGCAGCCCTGTGCACAAGTGAGCGCGCTTTTTCTGGAGCAACCTGTACTTAAAATGTGCATTTAAAAGGATTTTCATGCTGTAGCGAGTGAGAGGAAGTGCACACTTTTGAAAAATACACACAGGATTGAAATGAACATGTCTCCCATTCAAGCAAGCTGTCAGGCTGGTCACAGACCAAAAGGACTGAACCAAAACGAGCTTCAAAGCGATTTTTGGAGAAATTAGGCAAGCTCAATCAACACGGCCTCTCCATCCCTCACTGCAGGTTTTTTTCTGTTCCACCTTTCTGCAGAGAAACCTGGGGGTTTGTTCTGGAATGCCTAAGCATTCTAGGATATTCTGGGACCCCTTGGTATCGGCCAAGCCCATTGACCTTGTCCCCTGCAAGGGGTGATTATCTTGGTGGTGGGTTGAGATCTGAGGGGTTTGCAGCAGATCAAGAAGGGTGCCTGCCTCCAGCTGGCTTCAGCAAAACTGGGTTCCTAAGTGTCGTTTCTTGTTGGATTCAGAGGCCGGTTGCATGTTTCTAAGCCTCAGCAAGCCCAGATGTAAAATGGGATTAGATAATTGACAGCATGGGTGTAACTTCCTGTTCTGCATTTGCGCTTGCTAAGAAACAGCAAGCTGTGCGTTGGCACCCTCAGACACCGTGCTCCGTTTCCCATTTGGAAGCTCCGAGGCTGACCCTTGCCTGCTAGGTCTGCTTTGGGGCCGGCAGCTGAATTCCCTGCCCCGCTATTTGTTGGGCCGGCCTCGCTCCTGGGTAGGTGGCGGGGGTGGGGAGGGCAGCAGCAATGGGAGCGCCGAGTGCCCCTGGAGCATCCCCAGCTATTCTGCGGTGGGAAGATGGGGGTGCCCCACAGCCTGCCCTGGGCACTAAAAACAAGCCTGTTTTTGAAGTGAGGTTGGGCTGCCAGTCCAGCGAGTTTCTGTATAGGAACAGGCAAAAAGAGCAGCATCTTGTCTTCTGCCTCAGGCAGCCAAATGCCTCTGCCCATAAAGCAGGAGTCCCTTCCAAGGGCTTTCTGCCCTGCCTGGAATTTATCTGCCACAGGAAATGCGTGTGTGTCGAGAAACTTCCGGTCCTTTTCCAGCAAAGCTTTACCTGTGCATACTTATTCCTGTTTAGCCCTGGCTCTGTTTTTGTTTTCCTGCTGCTTTTTGCGCTGTACTTGTTTCTCTTCAGTGGCATGCTGTCATTTTATGGACTTTTTAAAATGTGAGCTGCTGCTGGGGAGTAGGGGAAGAAGAGACAAAATCTTGCTCAAGCAGAAATTTTAAATCAGAACCCTTTGGCCAGCGTTTCTACGGCTTCTGTGGCTGATTTTCAGCCAGAGAAGATCTCTGTTCCAGCGCAGAAGTTTCCGTAAATGCCCAGATCATCCAGGGGTGTGGCTTCTAATGGGGCATGGGAAGACCTTGGTTCCAGCTCTTGCAGCGCAGCCTTGCATCTTCCTGCGTGCCTCCTGGGTTGCTCTTCTGTCCCAGCAGGGCAGTCGCCCTCCAGAATTCACTGAAACCCAAGTGGACTTCCCAGGCAAAGGACGGCGGCCTCCTAGAACCCGCGCAGGCATTTTGGGTCCCCTGCGCCTTCTGGTGTGCCCTGCCCTTCCCCAGCCAGAGAGAGCTGGGTGTCAGGATGCCACAAACATCACACATTCTGCACACTGGGAGGGGTCGGACTGTGTGATGCGAGTGTCTTTGTCACATGAAAAACCTGTCACCCCCCACCCAACATTCCCAGAGATCCACAATCCCAATTAGACAATAAAATATACATAAACTGCTCTATGCAGAGTCTGCATTTTTAATCCCCACCCCCACCCATCCACAGAGAGAAAGTAATAATGAGGATTTCATTATTCTGGATGGAAGATGCTGTGTTGGGGTTTTCAAAAAATTGTTTCAGTTCAGGGGTCGATGAAAGAAAGAGGCCGGGGTCCAGAATGGCCCTGCTGGAATTACAGGAGGGCAAGGGGGCCACTGTCTCTGGAAAGCAGTGTGGGGAGGAAATTCAGCCATCTTCAGTGGGAATCAAAGAGGCAGGACTTTACCCAGTATCAAGGCCTGGGCTGTCTCCTGCACATGACCACCCACGCCAGTGGTTCTGTGGCCTGTGAGCATCTTCTCCAGCTCCCCAGCAAACAGGCTCTCCACTTCATTAAAATCTGCAGGATGTGCTGGCCAGGAATCCCAGCCTTTGGGCATGGGTTAGAGCAGAGCGCCTTTTGGTACCTCCAGGAAATCCAGCTTGCATGCTGCAGCTGTGTCTTCTACGCCCAGCAATTCCACTAACGCAGCATCCCTGTGAGAAGCACCCAATTGCTCCTGCTGAAGGAGTTGCTGCTATAGAGGCAGAAACAGGCCATGGCTTGCTCCGTGGGCCACCCATCCTCTTGCTTGGACCCTCAAGCGTGTTGGGACAAGGAGGGCGAGGACAGGACAGTTCCTTCCAAAGGTGTGCAGAGCTAGCAACAACCGAGTCTGCAAACGGGTCAGATTCGGGCTGGTCCATCTCAGCCAGTGTCAGTGCGCAAACAGGTCCCTTCAGGAAAAGCACCAGCTGCGGACACTCAAGGCCGGGTGCTCGTAACATCCCAGCTTCACTCAACTGTCTTCAAGAACAAGCAATGCTGGCAGCACACATGCCTGCACCCGGTTCCTGCTGCATTGTGTGTGTGTGGGGGGGGGGGGCGATGATTCACTTTACAGCATTCCCAGAAAGATTAAATATTTTGGTTCTCCAGAGGCAGTATTTCTATGTTTTCAAAGACAACATTTCTGAAATTGTCACTAATAAAATATTTATTAAAGCCATGTACTAATACCTTCAGACACCTGCTTTGACTTCTGACAGTCTGTGATTTTCACATTTGCATATTGTGCTGATTTGCGAATGTGTCTTGCAAGTGTTTAAGTGTTTATATATGCTTAGGTATGTATGCATGCATCTATTATATATAACCTAAATACATTATGGTTGTCACTCAATGTATATAACTTGCTATGCCAATGTTTGGTTTATCCGGAGAGATCTGTGGATGCCCAAATCAGTCACCCCAGAAGCCGCTTTCTAGCTTGGAATCGCGGTCCTGAGGAGCTGGTCCCTCGGCCGCTGCCCTGAGCAGCCCTGTGCTGAGGGGGCCCTCAGCTGCACATCATCTGTCCAACGAGGCAGGCTGCAATGTGGGCTATTCTGGGGACGGGGGGAACTCAGGCAGGGGAATGGGTGGGGCAGCTTTAAATCCGCCCCCTTCTCCATGGACTCTGTTATGCACTGCCTGCAGCGCAAGCTCAGGCCTTAAGGGCGCCTGTAATTTCTTAAAAATGATTTCAAATATGCGGTGTTTCTATTTTCTGAACTGTGATAATTAATGTACAAAACCAAGAAATGCTACCAAAGCAAGAGCCGCCAAGAGAACAGAAGCAGCTACTGGCTCAGCCAGAGGCAGCCTGGAATCTGATTTCCAAGGGAGTCAGGGGCCTTCCTCCTGCCCTTCTGATCCTGCCCCAGAAGCTGACCTTCCCTGGCGGACTGGGCAGCTCCCATCATGCTGGGCCCAAGCGGCCATCAGGACCAGGAGCTGCTTGCCAGCCCACTTGCAGTACTGACACGGCACCCCCCCCCCCCGACCCATCCTGTGGGGGTGCAGAGATGCCATTTTTGCTCTCCACCCATTCCCATCACATTTGTTGCCGTTATGTGCGCTCCAGCCATCTCCAGCTAACAGCGGCCTATGGAAGAAAGCCCCCCCCCCCCGCATGTCCTCTCCATGGCAACCCCAGTAAATCCAAGCCTGGGCTTCCCTGACGGAGCCAATCCATCTCCTATCTGGCCTTCCTTTTCTTCTTCTGTCCCCAACTTTCTGTAGCACGATTGTCTTCTCCAGGGAGTTTTGCCTTCCCATGATGTGTCTAAAGCATGGCAGATTTGTTGTGGTCATTTTTGCTTCTAAAGAAAGTTCAGGCTTGATTTGATCTGAGACCCACTCCTTTGTCCTCCTGTTTCTGCTGGGTGGTGGCAAAGCTCTCCCCAGCACCCCGCCTCGAACACGGATGGTCTCGGCCTCCCCTAAAATAGCCCAGTTACAATTCCAGAGGAAGCCCATCCTGGTTTGCCAAACAATTTCGCACAAAGGTGGGGCAGGTATCAAAAGCAGGTTGATAACATGAGCTGCAGGTGCCAGAGAATGCAGCCAGAGCCAGACGCCTTCTCTGGAGTGGGTGGGAGCATCTGGCAGCCACGTAAGTGCAGAGGTCGCTCTGGAACGGGGCGGGGGGGCTGCTGGCCTTTTGCTGAGGCTCGCAGAAAAGAATCCTTGCCACTAGATCTATAAATAGGCTGCAGAAGTACGGTAAGCTCACAGCCTAGGGGGAAGGGGAAAGATGGAGAAATTCCAGAAGGAGAATTCCTTCTTGCGTGCTTCCTTCCTTCTGTTATATGCCGGGGTTGTTCTGAACAGACATTTGCATGGGAAACTCTCAAGCAAATTTCTCATACTTGAAGCATTTTAAGTTTAGAATTTGTCTTGCTTGTCTGTTCTGGAGTGTTTCCAAGTATATGGTTACTACTGGAATTTATGGTAAACGGGGAAATCGGGAGAGAAAGAGCGCATAGAAACGGTTGCATTTAACAAGTTAATTATAAATCTTCTTGCTTAAAAATCAATTCAGTGTTAACATCTGGGACTTCTTGGTTGGTTAATTGATCCCTCCTACCCAGTTTCAAAATCTAAAGCTGAAATTATGGAAGCATCTCTCTCATCTCTCTCTATCATGGCTCACTACAACATATTTTTAAAAAGAAACGAATCACAAATGATCAGTGCTAATATATAACAAAGCAAAACCATTGCCACATTAAAAATGGCAGCAGGGATCAGTCACACTAAAAACCACACAAAGGAAATCACGTTTCCCTTGAATATTTAAAAGCAGATTTGTCACCAACTGGGAATGAACTCCAGAGTAAGTGTAGCAGTACATCAGGCCTGAGATTCCTCGACACAAAAGGTGATTCCAGGCCCTCTAAAAGCAATGGCCCAAGACTGACGGGACTCACTGCAAAGACAACATGGACAGGGATGTGTTGCAGGAAATTTCAGCCGAGACAAGACAGACCAAGCACGGGATGCAGAGATCCGGTTGGGCCAGCTGCTGTTACAAACAGACCCATGGAAAGGCACCCGCAGATGGATTCCCAAGAGCCTTCATCAGTGTCCAGGGCATGGTGAGAGACAAGGAAATAGTATGCGAGGCTCGCATAATCAGCGGGGTGAGGGAGGTTTTTTCCCGTAGGATCACAGGGTAGTAGAGTTGGAAGGGGCCTGAAAGGGCACCAGGTCCAACCCAGTTCTCTATGGAGGGCTCCAGTAAAAGGATCCCGGGCAGCTGCCCTCTGAATGCCTCCAGGGTGGGAGAGCCTGCGCTCCCCTCCCCCCAGCTCATGGGGTCCATCGCCTGGGCTGGGCAACAGTCCACATCAGCCACAGCTGCTGTCGGGTGCTGGACTGAGCTCCCTCTTATGCAGCGCTTCCCCTTTACCTGCCTCCTGGGTTCTCCACAAACCTCCCCAGCAGGGGTGTTTCTCAAAATACTCGCCCTCCAGCCTAGTTGTCCCTTCAGCCTGATCTGGGCACCCCATTTCCTGGAATAAACCAAGGGAGAATTCATCCCTGGTTCCTGCCATGTACAATTCTACCTTTTCTCCATCGCCATTGAAGACTTCTAAAAGAAGTTTCCTTCTGTCCAATCATGCAGATGATGAACTAATATGTACATAAAGGAAAGAACAAGAATGAGCAGAATCACAAGGAGCAACTGAAAATGAACACACCGCATTTGAGAAATTAATTAACGGCATTGTACAAAACTGTAAGAAAACAAGAAGGTGGCAAATGTAGCTAACTTAAGTTTTAATTAAAGGTAAATCTCATAAAGTGGTCATAACTGAGAAATGTCTATTCAGTTTTTAGAAGTGTGGGTCCACATTTAACCAAGGTGTGGCGGTCTTAGTCCTCAGTCCTTCTGCCCTGAAAATTCAGTGACCGCTGTCCTCTGCTCACATTTCCATGCTGAGGGAGAGAACCTGCCTCATACGTTCTCCATCAGCTAGCTCTGCAGATTGCCCATGGTCCGGGCATCACAAACCCACATTTCTGTTGCTGACTTAAAGCCACACACAAGACAATCTTGGCTCTGCTGTGAGGAACAGTGACTGAAAATTGGTAAAGGAAGATTTTCACACTCCAGAAATCGAATTCCAAAACAGCATACCCAAAGACACCAGACTTCCAAAAAATGGCCCATTCAGAGAATGAAGGTCATTTTGACACACCTGCAGCAAAGACGTAGCTGCTTGAGCCAAGCCAGTGCCGTGTGTTGCTGCCAACAGTGCTGCAAACGTTTTTCACAAGTAATAATGAGCAACCAAAATAACTGACCTAGTTACCGCCCCACAAAATACCTGCAACGTGTACTCAGTTGGCTCAATTCAGCAGGGAGGCAGTGAGGACAAGTCAGTGCTTGAATTCTTATTTAGATTAAGCCCACATTAAATTATTCTAATTTGGGCACCTTGGAGTGTCATTTTTCTCAGCGTCTTAGAAAAAAAGTCTCACCTTTACTGGAAATGAGAAACGCTCCTCTGGTGCATGGCACCTCAGAGTTCATTATTAGTTCTTGTGTGTTCTACTATTTACAAGAAAAGAGTGGTTTCCACTGCTTTAAACTCCTTGTGAGTAGGCTTGCTACCACAAATACACCAACATCGAGGTTCTTACCATGTTCCTGAAAAATCTGCCCTGGTTTATTTTGGACCATAAAGTTTTCTGTTTTGCTCCTCTTAGATCTATGGGTAGCAGGTAGGTCCCTTGGGACTACAGTAGGCCACAGTACAGGACTCAAAGAGTACAATCAGTGGCACCTTCTCAGACTAGGAACAGGTGGGGCACCACAGGGCTCACTCCTGCGACCAGTGCCCTTCGCTTTTGCGAATGACTCACTCTGCAGGCTTGTTGGCTCCACAGGTGTCATGGCAAAACCCCATCTCCCAGGAGGCCTGAAAGCACTTCCACCTCAGAGCCAGGCGCTGCTAGTTCCCAGCCTGCTGGGCTGAGACTCAGGCATTTTGGCCACGTCATGCGATCAAGCTCATGAGAAAAAGATATAATGCTTGGAGGCAAGAGAAAATCAGGTTGCCAAAGAGCAAGTGGTTGGACTTCTTCAAAGAGGACGTGGGCCAGAGCATAGTTCAGCTGAAAGAGGTGGTACGGGAACGGAAAGCGTGGTGAGATTGGCCCATGGGATCGCTTGTAGTCGGACGCAACTGAACCGCTGAAGCAAGCACCCTTGCTCTGTATCTTGGGCACATCAGTGGACCGTGGGAATAAAAATAAGTGGAACCAACTGGCCACCCATCTGGGCTGCTCCAGCCAACCATCGCTTCGCATGTTGGTGCGCTCCTCTCCCACAATCACCATTTCCTCATTTGAACACAATTTGAAGGAAGCGCCATGCCTAACAACTGTCGTCTGAGACATCCATACCCCTTTGATCTGCAATGTCCCGTCTCGTTCCATGCATATTTGTTCATTGACAGCTCTCCCTTTATGCCTGCTCCACACTTGTCAGCCCAGTGACACAGATTCATACTCCCCGTTTGATGTTTGTGCATTATCAGAAAACACTTTTAAGTCACAGCACAGAGAGGGGCACGCACACAAACATACACACACTCTCTGGTCACATGGCCTCAACACACTTGTTAAAAAGCAAGCCCTTTGATGCAGCCCCACCAGCAGCAGCCCGCTTAAAGATGGTACCCACTCCCAACTACGTCATATTCAATGAGAATCACTATTTGCAAGGCGAGGCTGATGTGATCGTGGGTTGGGTGTCTCTGCTTTGACCCTTCCACCTTTGATGGCCCTGCCAGCCAGACCAGGCTAGCAAGAATCAGGCTCCTGCTGCATTGCTTGCAGCTTCTCTGGTGCTCAGACCCCCTCAGCACCTTGAGGTTTCCCTCCAGGGCAGGTGGGGGGACCACTGACTCGCCATCTTGACTACAAAGAAAACAAGGAGCCAAGCAGATGCTACTGAGGCTTTTCACTCACAGACTTATGGCATTTTATGTTTAATGCTGCTGTACATATTCACCATTTTATTATCCAGCATTTTTTAATTCCTGTGATGTTCCACTTCTTTTATGCACTATGCTTTCTTATGTACGTAGGCTGCTGTTTATCATTTGCAAGGCTATGAATCAACCAAATAAACAGAAGAATGTTGCTCCACGGTGAGCTGTCCATGCATAGCTGCCCCTTGCTCTCGTTCGGCTTCAGTTCTCTTGCTGACCAAAAGATGGCAGTCAAGCTTCACTTTGCGATCTGATCTGGGGCAAAGAGGAAGAGGAGTCCCTTGCTCGGTAGTCAGGTCTGGCTTCTCCATCTGTCCCCCACTCGCCCACCCACCTGGCTGACTGGAACAAGAGGGACCCACCCACGCCAGCAGCTCGATGTGCGGAATGGCCCACCAGAGGCCTCTGGGAACCCATCAGACAAGACCAGCAGGCAACTGGCCACCCCCGCTCCTTGACCCCAGGCACCTGGGACTTGGAGGATGCCGCCTCCAACCACAGAGCTCCCTGGGAGAATCCTGTCCACTCCCCCATGGCTTGCCCGTTCACTTGGAAGCCTCCACGTGAGTGGCTGCCACTGCCACTCCCTCTGCACACAATTCCTGCAAAACAGAAGTGGCATGGGGGCGGGGGGACCATTTGCTCGGATTCACACTCAGGCAGGCGCAATTGGTGTCATTTCCAGGGGCGAGCCGGGAGGGAAGCTGGCCCAGCCACTAGTAAATTCTGCTACATGCCCAGGCAGCATGACATGGCAGACATCTCCTGCAAATTCCCAAACTCAAATGACACACATGAGCCCTGCCCATCCTCCAGGTACATCACTAATCTATCCTCCAGGGAGACAGCACACCCGCCACATCCATGGGTCTTCCGGATATACATGAGTTTCCGTCCCTTGCAGCAGGGAGTGTATTTCTGAACTCTCCGTTGTCGTTAAAGCAGCTTCTTTGGCCATCCAAAAACCAGAGGGCAAATTGCACCTCTCTCGGCAGCTATCACAACAAGATGACATAAAATTAGCTTAGACAGCAACAAACTCATGGTGTAGCTGCATTACTCAGCTACGGCAAGCAGAACAGAAACTTCCACTGACAACTTCGAATGTGAATTAAAGGCGACGCTAAAGCGCCATTTATATAGTGCAGTGTAGGACCGTTATATAGCACCTGAGTGCGCGCGGGGAACGTGGACTGTGCTGGCTCACTAATCTGAACAGCAATGGCGGTCCACCCTCAAGAAGCAGCCTGCCCAGCCCGCCATCACAACCCTTGTTCCTCCTGTGGGGGCAAGGGACTTTCCGTCCTGACACCTGGACACCCACAATCAGCAGCATAAATGCCTTCACCTTCACAGAGTGCTCAAGCTACATCATCTGACAACCACCATCCTCGGAGAAAAGGGCGCTTTTAGGAGCAAGCTCAGTTCTCAAGTTCGCCCTAACAGACTCCAGTGTTTGCCGGCCTCAGAGACCAAGAGCAGAGGGCGCAGAAAGGCAGGCTCGGGGTGCTGAGGAACATTTACCCCACAGAATCAGGGTGGGGGGCTTGATCTCCGAAGGTCTGGAGGGTGAGTGGATCATCACCGCCACCCAGACTAACCCCAAATATGGATACAAAAGGCAGGACACCCAAAAGAGCAGGAGAAGCCACCTGGCCCCTGGTCACACTTGCGGCCCCAGTGGGGCTGGTGCTCTTGCTGGTGCTACGAGGGCCTGGTCAGAGGCAGAGCGTTCTCTGGCCCGAGCTCCCACCCCAGGATGGTTGTGGGGGGAAGGACCCCCTTGGGCAGCCAGACTGGAGGCAACCCTTGACACAGCACTGGAATTCAAAGGCCATGAATTTGGCCCACTGAGCCCAGAGGACCTGGCCTCCCTGAGTCGAGGCACCATTCGTGAAAGAACAGTCTGAAAATTCGATAAATGAAGTGCCCAATGGAGACACCAGAAGATCTCAAAAACTTGGCACAGTTTTTATGTTTTATGAGCTAATAAAGGTACTTTACTTCGTAAATTTTGGGATTATTCTTTTCCATGAAATTTTATTTTATTTTGAAATAACAGGACAATGTTAAAAGTCATCCTGAAGTCAATGGGACAAAGGCAACAAAAGAAAACACATAATAACATATCAAGATGACAAATTATACCTAGGAAGAGCGTAAGAAGAGCTCTGCTGGATCTGGCCAAGGCCCACCTAGTCAACCCTGCTCAGTTATGCTACGTTCATCTTTGCCAGCAGCCTGGAAGGAAACACTGCGGCTTCCGCCTGCCTTCCTATTTCTGGACATTAGAAGATTATATAGCTCTGACTCTAGTTCAAGAGAAGCGCCACATGATTCCAGGGTAGGAAACTCTGAAGTCAGATGCATGAAAATGCTGGCATGACTCCCCCTTTCCTCAAAAGCTTCATCCTACACTTCTAAAAAAGTGCATCTGGCCCAGTTCCCTCCTCCAGTGCCCTATCGGAAGCAGAGGCGCTTTCCTTTCGGGCACACAAACCACAGAAACACCTCCCAGAGCAAATTTGTAGCTTTCTAAAGTGATCTCAGCTTGGAAATATGTATGGATATTCCCTCTCTTGCTGGATGCCACTTGCTGAGGTTCTGAAGCAAGAGAGTCCTGAAGGGATGCTGAGGCAGAGGGGAAGTGGGGACGGGCACTCAGTCCTGGCTGGCACCCACGTCAGCAATACCTGATGCTGGAGCAGCACTCCCCACACTTGGCTCTTCCTAAACTCAGTGCTCAAAGCATCTGCTTGTCGCATCTGCTGTGCAGGGCGGGGAGAGAAAGAACCCCCTTTTCAAGACATGGTTCTGATTATGTTGATCCTAAGTTAGGAGATACAAGGTAGAGCTTTTAAAAGGCCACATATTGCAACCTAATTGTTTAAAAGAAAGAACTGAGGGAACAAAGTTGCATGCATGTGCAGAGAGGTAGTTGTGTGTTTTAGGGCAGGGGGCCAAGGCCACATCTGAGGTTTGGAAACAAGTCCTCAGCCCAACCTCAGAATCCCTGTAAGGACTGAGAATGTTGTATATCCTCTGAATGATGACACGGGGAGGGAGAGCCAGAGGATGGACAAGAGTGCCACGGGACAGGCCTGGCTGGCATCCTGACCATAGCATGCAGTTTTGTCACTTGTTGGGAGAGCGATGCATGGCTCCCGCTCAGCTGGACCAGAAAAGGCAGGCAGGGCTTTCTGGGCATGTGCAGGCTTCCTAACGAGGGTTCTGACCCAAATTATCTCATGCTTCAGGCTTCAGGCTCGTGCTTCTCATCTGTTGTCGTCCAAGGGTATGGCAGAACTGCCCTGGGAGCTAAATTCAGCAGAAAAACAGGAAGGAGGCAGTAGCTAAGTTCTAGCATCTCTTTATTGATCCTAATTAACTGACCACATCAAGAAACTCTGTGGGGTTTTCTGACTGACTACAGTGATGGGCTTGAGCTGTAAATTGGGCAGCTGGTCAAACGCCTGTTGGTCAGACTCCTTGCGGGAGGAAGAGGGAAACCATGTTTGGGCCAAAACATCAACAAGGGGGTGCATGCAGATGCTCGCACTCCTTTGCACTCTTCTCTGGTGCACCTGCCGCACTGCAGACAGTACAAAGATAGCTTCTGAGTCATACAACCAGTTTTCACCTATACAGAGTTTGCCATGGAGGTGCACTACACCCTCTTTTTATAAATCTCCCAGCTGCCTGCTGCTGGGACAGAAGAAATAAAACAGATCTAACAGATGCTGAACACAACCAGAACATACCCACATTCATCTCACAGGAAAGTTCCCAGAAATAAGTAGGTGGGGGAGAGAGGATATGTAATAATATTGCACTTAAATTAAAAAAGCAAAACAAAAAAAAAAAAACCTCAATAGGAAGTCGAGAGATTTTCATGGAGCACAATCCACTGAGCATCTGGCTAGAAATTTCAATAAATAATCCTACACAGAAAGATGACAGCCTGATGAGCAGAGAGGAGCAGCAGCTCTGGGCGATCATTACTGACAAGAGCAGATAAGAAGGGTCTTTTGTGCAGGCCAGGCGCACTGAGTGCCTGCTTGTTCCCCAAAGCATGGGCCTATTGTGCTTGTCTCTTGGAAGGAGTGGCAGTGTCTGCGTACTCCTCGTTTGCAGCGCCATCTTGGCCCAATCCAGGTCCATGTTTAGGAAAGGACCCCTCTGAACCTGCCATGTCCAGAGCAAGCAAGACACCTCTGAATTTCACAGTGGTCTGGTAGGATCTCTAACCCTCAGCCGCTTGGTCACTAGGACATCGTCGTACCGGAGGCAGCAAGCAGGTTCCTGGTTTGGACTGGGACTGAACTGCTAAGTTCTCCAATTCCTGGTGGGTACCTTCTGGAGGAATGAGACAGTTCTGCATCTCAGCAGTCCCCTCACCTATATCGGCCATCGATCATGTGTAAACAGACACCTCCCTAGGACAGCGTCCCCGGAGGAGCAAATCTGCTCCCCTCTAGAGTGGAGGACTGAGTTTTTTCTGGTTAATGAGGTTCAAGTATAGGTCTGAGCGCAGGAAGCGGGGATATGAATCCTTCTCCATCAGACCATAGATCCGCCTCTGGGCAAGGTCAAAGCAGTTCTGGGTGATATTCTGCAGGTTCTCTTTGGTGTGTTCCCGAGTGTAGGAGTCCAGGTTGACCTGGATGAGTAGAAGAGACATTAAAAAGGCTACACTTGGCTGACCCCACCAGCTTAAGTTCAACAGAAGGAAGGAATGGATGGCAGGCTGGATGATCTCCATTCACAGGGCAATGCTTCAAGTCCTGACTTAAGTGTTTGGCAAGTTCTCCAATCCCTGGTGAATACCTTCTGGAGAAATGATACTGCTCTGCATCTCAGCAGTCCCCACACTGACGCAGGCTGTTGATCATGTGCAACACACCCCACCCTGGAACAGTGTCCCTGGAGGAGCAAACCTGGCCCCCCTCCAGTGCAGGACTGAGTTTTCTCTGGTCAATAAGGTGTAGCTCTGAGCAAAATTGTTAATTGCGTTTCTATACCGCTCCACAGCCAAAGCTCTCTGGTCAGTTTACATTTATACCCCACCTTTCCTCCTCTTGCAAAGAACCTAACGCTCCTTAAAAGGTTCCAAATTCTTCTCCACTCCATTTTATCCTCACAACCACCCTGTGAGGTAGGCTAGACTGAGAACCCAAAGTCACCCCATAAACTTAATGGCTGAAAGGGGATTAGAACCCAGATCTTCCAAGTGATGTTTTGATGCACGTTTTCCTCTCCATATACCCACTCATGAAAACTGCCTAGATAGAGGCTTTCTTTTTTTTAAATGAGTAATCTGGGAAGTCTTGACATGGCTTTAAGATTCATCAAAAGGACTCAAGATTTTAAATCAAACCTTCATGCACAAAAGCTCAAGTTTCACTTTCAACGGTTAAGTTCCAAAGTTTTGCCAAAACTCAACTGGGTGCAAGTCAACATGGTGGTGGGACACTGAAGAGCCCCAGCCTCAGACAGACCCCACAAGACTCAGCTAGAAGCCAGGGAGCCACTCACTTCTTTGCATGCCTGGATCGCAATGTATTCCAGAAAGATCTTCTTGGCTTTAGAGGCCATCTTGGACTGGGACTTGATCTTCTTGTAGTCCTCACACACCAGCCAGAACTCCAAGTTCTCCTCGCTGAACTCTGTGCACAGAAAGGCACGGAAGGCAGCCAGGCCATCTGGGGAGGAAAAAAGGAAGCCTTAGAATCCGAAGCACACTAGCCAGCAACAGTGTTAGAACAGTCCTACTGCTTTATGTCACCCCCCCACCCCTAATTTCAGAAAGGGAGGGGAAAGCTCCTGGAGCAGGAAGGGTAGGATCTGCTTGAAATATGGGAACCTTCACCTGTAGAAGCAGTTTACCTCTTTAGACCAGGTACTGGACAGAATGGGGAGAAAAATAAGAGGGCAATCATTCCATGCCCTGTAGATGGCACTCTTAAGGGTGGCTCAGGTGAGCTGCAGTGAGACTGTGGATGTGCTGAACCAGTGCCTGGCTGCAACAATGGACTGGATGAAGTCCAACAAACTGAAGCTCAGTCCAGGCAAGACTGAGATGCTGTTGCCACCTGAACAGCACCTGGGAAGAGCAGGTTCACCTCCGGGGACCATTGGTATTAGATGGAATCTAAGTCTTTTAAACAAACAAGATAAATAACTGAACAAAGATGTCCAGTGCACACCTGAGACAGGCAACCCTGCAAGCAGCTGCCAGACAGAGCAGGCAAACATGAGTCAGAGGGTGCCCCCAGGGTTAGGGGTGGGGAGAAGTAAAGAGAATTGTTCTTTGACTCCCACCTTAATGCTTTGGCTGCTTTTATCACCATAGAATTGGACAGTGAGAGATAAGTCTTTGCTCAAAGGCTCACCAATAAGAAAGAGAAGGAGGACAGCTTAATGCAAATCCTGCAGGTATTTAAAATTCAGTGACGTTTTAGGAATTTGGATGCTAACATTGTACCCCTTGTTTATAAGCGATGCTTCAAAGCCAAAACCAGCAAAAGTATCCTTACATTTATGCTGGAGCAGCTTCTCCAGGGACTCCCCCCACTTGATGGCTTCTTCAGGAGAGGGCCTGGGGAGAAACAGAAAACAGAGCAGGGGGAGAGTGGTTATTAAGTGCTTTGAAAGAGTAGATCTTTTCCTTTCCAGCCACATTGTTAAAATCTCCCTTCATCTGAGCAGAGATTTTTAAGAGCGGGCATGGTGCAGTGGGAAAGAGCGTGGGACTGGGACTCAGGAGGTTGGGGTCCTAGTCCCTGCTCAGCCATGAAATGGACTGGCTGGCTTTGGGCCAGTCCCAGTCTCCCAGCCCAGCCTGCGCAGCCTACCTCACGGGGCTGTTGTTGTGGGGAGAAGACTGAGAGGGGGAGAACCATGGAAGCTGCCTCAAGCTCCTTGAAAGGAAAAACGGCAGGATATAAAGCACAGAGCGCGTCGCTAGACGGGCCCCTGCTGGACTTTCCCCGCCCGCAGCCCCGCTCACCTGAGGGGCTTCACGGCGCTGTCCGGCCCGCCCGGCGACGCGCTTCTCCTCCGGAAGAGGCCCAGCCGGCTCCGCATGTCCTTGGCCCTTAAAGATGCCAGGCGCGCCGCGTGAGCCCGAGCCCGAGCCCGAGCCCGCCGCGCGGGGAAGGCAGCCGCCCCGCCGGGCGCCTCGGGCAGCCCGCTCCCCGGCCGCGGACGAGGCGCAGGCGGCCGCGCTTTCCCGCTT
>JAIXND010000773.1:13983073-14034017 GCA_023646645.1 Varanus salvator macromaculatus
CTCCGTGCGGGGCGCCGCCGCGGGGGCGCGCGTGCCATGGCCGCCCCGCCCCTGCGGGCGCCCGGTCCTGCCGGCGGGGCGGGAGGGCGGGGACGCGCCGTGGGCGGCAGGCGGCCGCTGTCCCTCCGGGAGCCGGCGGGCGAGATTCGGTCGTGGAAGCGCAGCGGCGAAGCGCCGCTCGCCCGCTCCCCTCGGCCTCGGGGACTCTCGGCCGGCCCGGTCTCAAGCGGCCTGCCTGGAAAAACGATGAGGCCGCGTGCGCGCTCGCATGCAGAGCAACAAGAAGAGGGCATCTGAGCATGAGGAAAGTGCTTTGTCCTCGCGGAGAAACCCCGCCCGCCCCGTAAACGGATCCCCGGGCGAGGCGCCTCCAGCTGCCCCGCCAGCCCTGGCGGGCGCCCGGGGCCAGAAGGGGCTTTGGCGCCCGCCCTTGCGGGCAGCTTCTCCCCGCCGCCGCACACTTACAGGCGCTTGCCCTTGCGGTCAGCTCGGCCTCCTCGGCTGCAGGCGCATCCCGGGTGCGGCGTGTGCTGCTGCTGCCTCTGCTGCTGCGGGGGGAGGGGGGGGGAGAAACGACCGGCGGGATAAGCAGGCCTGCCTGGGGAGGGGGCCTTGGGGCCCCTGCAGGCGAGGAGAGGCACCCCGGACAGCCAGAGCAGCCTGACCCCCAGAACCCTCGCCCGACCGGCCTGGAAGCGCCTCCCTCCCTTCCAGCCCGCCCGCTGCTGCCCCCCGCTTTGGGGTCTCCCCGCTTGCTCCTTCCCCTCCATGGAACCAGGGTGCGCCTCTTTGCACCCCAACGGTTACATACCAGTGATGACACATCTGCATTAAAAAACCTTTAAAGGTTCTGTTCCAGGTTTAGTAATCATTCACTGCTACCAATACCACTGAAAAGTCTGTTAAAATTACTGATTACAATAGACTAGCCTATATTTTACGTATTTCACCTATTATTCACACATTACATTTCTCTCCTGCCTTGGATCTTCTGGCGAGGAGCCCAAGGCAGCTTAGGAAGCTCTCCTCTCCATGTAATCCAACAACAACCCTGTGAGGCAGGTTAGGCCAAGGGCCAGTGACTGGCCCAGGGTTACACGGTGGGCTTCTTGGCCAGGTGCGAACTAGGATCTCCCCAGTCCCAGCTCAGCACTCTTCACCACCCTGGCACTCAGATTTTGGCCTGTGGCAGCTGAAAACATTAGAAGCCAGCCTTCCAAATTAGGGTTTATGCCAAGATGTATATAACGTTGCCGGTGACTGAAGGAGGGCTTTGTCAGTACAAAGAGGAAACTGTTTGATCATTGTGCAAATCCAGCATTGTTACTGATGTGTCACTTAATGCAGGGCCTAATTAATTTAGTCATCATTCTGTAGAAAATACAAGAATAACAAGGCTGTGAAAGGAGTGGTAGAAGGACTTTTGCCCTGTCTGAAATATTCTCCTCCCTGAATATTTAGTTTTCATTTTTTAAGAGCCTGTTTACGTAGCCTGTTTTACTCGGGTTGAAATAATGAAATAGCAGCTGAGATCTTTCCCATGTGCTCTCTAAAGAAGGCATGCAGTTAGATATAAAATTCTGTATTTATGTTGACACTGTTCTGTGATAATTCCTACCTACTTTGCCACACATTTTTCTTGCCGCATTCCTATATCAGACACCGAGCAAAGGAAGAGGTGGCAGAGGCAGCAAAATGTATAAAATGAACACACTTGAATTTTAAAGCATTCACTTGCCAAAAAATAAAAACTTTTCTACTTGGGAACAGCCTCATTAATTCAAAATGCTGAGATTTAAAAAATCCCAATGTACTCAGAAAAAATACACTCCACTGTAGGGACTTCCAGGAAAATAACTCCCAGGGCTACCAGTCAAAAGCTATTGCACATTCCATCTCTGGCACCCCAACTATATTGTTGTTACTCTTGGTGGAAGAATAAAAGCCGGAAAACGTAGGAAAACACAAGAGGGCCTCAAGTGGAAAATGTCATTGTCTAGTTTGAACACACCCTCAGCTGAACAGCACTGATTCACCAGTAAGTTCTTATAGGATTTCCACTGTAGTAGAGTTTAATTTTTAAATCTTCCTTATTTTTCATGCATGCAGCATGCATGCATTTCTTAGCCATCTTCCCAAGGCTTACATTATAAAACAAGCAAGTCTGTAGACCAAGTTCATAAGCTGATGAATCACTTTTTAAAAAGTGTGAAAGTGGACCAGTTAAAACTGGACAAATCCGAAATGTAAACCACAAACTAGCAAGCTCACGAGGAGAACATGCCCGAAGGCCTTCCCTGCTGCCCTCGCCCCATCCTATCCGCTCCTTCTTGGTGGCTCCCAGTTCCCAGCCAACCGTGGGAACCATCTCCCTCGGCAAGAGCCCTGAGACGAAGGTTTCAGAGGCTTCCTTCCCCGGTAGGTGAGGTTTCCGGAGATTATGGGCCAGACAGCCTCCCTCTCTGGCAGAGACATCCCTGCGCACTTGCTGTGTGCCAGCCCGCCCCAAGCACATTTCCTGCCATTGTTGGCTGGGAACAGCCCACCTCCACACCAAGGCAGAGTGCCGGCAGGAGCTGGCTAGCCCAGGCCCCTGCCACAGGCGGCCATGGAGGCCCACACAAGCACAAGCATCGCCCCGAAGAACGGGGGGGAGCCACGGAGGGGCAACATGCTGCCCAATGGCAGCGCAGGGCACTGCCTTTGCCCTCCCACACCCAGTGCCCACCGGTTGACTGGGGGAGTGGAATGGGGCCACTGGCACTGAGGGCCTGGCCTCTGGCAGCAGCCGTGGGGCCTCCGGCTCTCGCTCCATTTCATGCTTCGGTGACTTGCCTGAAGTGCGTTTGTGGACAACTGAGAACCAAACCAGAGAGATGCCTCAGCTAGCATTCTCTCCATCCCCACTTCTCCATAAAGAAGCCTCAATGGAAGAGTGGGGATTGACTCTGAGGAGGCAGGTTAGGTTTTTCTGCACCTTGTGCTACTCCCAGTGATGGCTATCACAAGCCCCCACATGCTGGGCGTGCACATGTGGAGGATGGGGCTTCCGAGAAGTCCTCTCCAGCCAACCCTCTTCTGCCAAGAAGGGTGGAAGAGCGGCAGTCCCATCCCACACGCTCCCTCACGCGAGCAGCCCGGCGGAGAGCGCCACCCATTCTGTCTGTAGCCCCCGAACTCATTTAAGATCTCCTACTGATTCATTAGTTTGTCCCAGTAAACCCACTGAAGACCGTCTCTAACAGCCACCTCATGCAAATCTGCATCCTGGACCCCCAGACCCCAGTGAAGCGGCACCAGCAAGCCCAAAGCACCCAAGGAATGACCACTAGGGGGCAGCCAGTGCACATCACGCCCCCGGAATGCCAGGACTGTGTCGGTCCAGCTTAAGTTTGGGAGGAGCACCAGAAACTTTCCACCAGGGAAAAAAGACCTCTGTGAAGCCCCACAGATCTTGCACACCTGCAGCTAGACCACTGCCTGAGGAACGCAACCCTTCACCAGTCTGCGATACTGATTTTCCTCACCAAGGGGGAGTCTCCTGGCCTGGGCCACCAGAAACAGCCTGCTGCAGGCTCTGCTGGATTTGGGACCTGCTTTCAAAACAACGAGGTAGGGCTGCAGTAACAGGAGTGGCCCTGATCACATGCAGATGCACCAGTAGGCTTGGGTGGCATTGCTCCTTACAGGGAGACCAGGCTGCCCTCTGCTCATCACACAGGGGAGCCTTGTCTTTCCCGCTGGAGCCCCAGGGCCTCCCTTTCAGCAACCTGAAGAGGGCATCCTGCTCGGGGCAACTGCCCACCCCACACTCCAAGGGGGAAACCGAAATGGGCCTGCTGGTGCAGGGCTAGCCTGACCCGACAGCCTGTCCGGGCGGCTGCAGGAGCCTTGGGGTCCAGAGGCAACATGCCGCTCGGTCCAAAGCAGGGGCCCAGCTCCGGGGACCTTCCTGGTGTCGTCCCATTTTCAGAGCCACTGCACAGAGAGGAGAACCGCCCCGCCCCACTCGGCCCCTCCAACCACCCTGGCTTCCTACCTTGTGGTTCCCAACAAAGAGCAAGGTGAGCTGGTGGACAGAGCCCCCATTCCTGGCGAGCTGCTCCTTGAGGGACTTGGGCGACGGCAGTGTCCAGCTTGTGCTGGGACCCCGCTGCCCCTCGGCGTAGTTCAGGCTGGTGTCCGAGGGGAAGCCGTTGCTGTCCCAGGGCTCCTGGAGGAGGCTGCCTTCGCTGTGGGTGCGGCGGCGGCACAGCGAGCTCTGTGCGCTCAGGCTGCAGGCTGGCTCATGGGCCAGTGCCTCGAACATGCTAGCACGCTTCCCTTCCTGCCGCTTCAGGTAGCCCTCGTCGCTGTCCTCCTCCTCCTCCTCTTCCTCCCCCTCATCCTCCAGGCTCACCAGCCCACCGAGCTCCAAAGCGGCCATGTCCATCACGCCCTGGGGGAAGGTGCTGTCCAGCTGCAGCTTGGGAGGCATGAAGGCCGTGGGGCTGCTGTGGGGCTCTTCCTGGCATCCCTGCCCCTCCTTCCTGTGCTCCAGTGGATGCACCCCGAGCTCCTCTGCTCTGGGGGCACCCCAGGCCTCTGTCATGCTCTCCTTGGCCAGCTCCTCTGCCACCGGGCGGGCAATGTGGCTGGGCTGATCCTCCGCTGCAGAGGACATGGCTTCTGCTCTCTCGACCTCTGACTGAAGCATCTGGCAGGACCAAGGGGAAAGGGGGAGACACGTGCCAGGGCAGCAAAATGTAACAAAATAAATTAGGGCTGCAATCTTTAATTGATTAGGCAGTTATATGGTGTATCCCTAATTAATCAGGTAGCAGATTTAAAATATATTTTCTAAAAGAAGCTACGGGCAGAGCTTCCTCATTTAGGGTAAGGGCATATGGCCAATCCCTCCCCTCCCATTTTTGCTGTGTCCCTCACAACTATTAGCAGAGGGTGCCCTCTTTGCAAACTAGCATGCAGTGGCTGCATCTGCCCTGAGTTTCCCTGGGGTTGGGTTATCTACAACACTGGTCAATCCATTTACAAACAAACAGGCAAATGCTTGAGGCAACAAACAAACAATCTGGAGTAAAATATTTTGATAACCGATGAACACAGAGAAGGTGAAGAACACCCTGGAGGAAGCCTTGTGAACAGCGCTGGGGCAGGCACTCCCTGGGTCAGGCAGACCCCTGCCTTTGCACTCACATTTCTTGGTCTGCCTCCTCCCAACCGCAAAAAGCCAGCACACGTGCCGGAGCCCCGCAAGGCCTTCCTGGCACAACAACCCAAACAGCGAGCACAAACAAGCAGCCTGCTGTCCATCCATCAAAATGTGCTCGACCTTTAATCGATGACCCATGAACGGCAGAAGCGTTACAACAGTGCCTGCTCGATTCCAAGTGTGCGCAGGCAGGTAGTTCCCCTCAAGGCAGAGCCCCCAGGACTCTTCTCCAACCAGTGGCTCCCCTCCTTACCTTGCTCTCTGCGGGTGGAGCCGTTGGTGACGTGACTGGCTGCTGTTTTGCGATGTGGTTGGCCAGGCACCAGCAGACTCTCTTCTTCTGCTCACAGGAATGGGCCTCTAGGCTGAGCACACATTCCAGCTTCTAGCACATAGGAACACAGAAGAGACACAGCCTGAGCAGACATGGTGCAGAGCCCCTGGGCTACACTTGCAGGCTTGCAGCTAAATCAAGGGAGCCTGAGGCACCAGGATGAGGCTGGTGACACTGTTCTTCTGTCCTGCTAGAGGGTTTGCAGCATTTATCTATTTTCACGCTGCCCCACAGCCCAAGCACTCTGTTCTTGTTATCTTCTACTTGAGCCTCCAGATGGAGCGAGGCTCTCAATCTAGAGATGGTACAGAACTCCCTCCAGGACCACCTCTAGATTGTGCAATCTGTACTGCTCCCAAAGCACAGACGGGGATGCCTGCAGCCTGCTCTGCAACGGCCGGGTCTGACCTGAGTTCAGTTCTGGACTTGCTGAGCAAGGTTCAGGTGAATTGGGATAAATTCAGAGAGATGATCAAGGGCATGTACAGCTGGGGGAGGGCACACAGTGTGATGGCGCTTTTCAAGAACCTAAAGGGTTGCCACACTGAGGGCAGATGCAACCTGCTCTCCATCGCCCAAGGCTGCAGGGTGCAAAATTACAAGCTTATGTTGCAGGGGAACAGATCTGAGAAAGAAGAGAAACTTCCCGATGGCCAGAGCAGTCAGAATAGATGCAACTGCCTGGGAAGATGGCGAGGCCCCTGTTGCTCGAGGCATTCAAGGGACTGTTAGGAAATCTTTCAGTGGGACTCCTGCAATGAGCGGGGCTGCGTTTGAAGGCCTCCCTGCTTTCCGTCTCCTTGAGAATTCTCAGGTTTTATGAACCAGAGTCTTGGTGGCTGGAAAATCACCTAAGCTTCTCCTCCCCCACTGCCCCCCACTCCCTTTTGCAGCGGCTTCCACCTTGCCTGACAAAGGCCTTTGGACCAGTCAGAGGGGCACGCTTTTTGTGAGACCTCCTTGGCATATTAAATGTACTGACTGAATGTGGATTTTGGAATTGTGCTATAGATGACACTCACCTCAGCCAGGTACAGGATGCAAAACTTCAGATCTTCAGAGGAGTCTGCAAGGGAAGCAGATTAAAAGAACCACTGAGCGCAAAGTGACTCGCACCAGCAAAATGACGACTTTTTCTCTGTCTGAATAACTGAGCAACTTTCTCTCTCTGTCTGATTCAGTGGGCTTTCTCCAAAAAGGAAAAGGGATGCAATAGGGAGCTGTGCAGCCTTCGGTTGGGAAGGTGGGACACTGTATCTTGGCTCAGGCCAGGCAGACTGCTCTGCAGAAGAGCCTCCCCATTGCCAAAGATCCAGTGCACAGAAAATAAAGATTACTGCTTGACTTGAACTCGGGATCCAGTTCTATGTGCAAAGACAGGCTGTTGGTCTGGAAGCAGCTCTCATGCAAAGATGGAAAGCTGCCTCCAGGCAGTCACGTGGGGCCCCTCCCTCTCCCCAGGCCTGGGCTCTCCAGGGTTCCAGGAAGGGGGAGATTCTCTTGCAGCCTTGCTGCTTGAGGCTCTGGAAAGGCCGTTGGGGTGGATCCGCTGGGGCCTACATCTGTCTGAAAAGTGGGGTACCAGGGTGCGGCGAGGCCCTGGGCCTGTGCAATGCGAAATCCCTGGCAGAGCACAGTCATCCCTGGAGGGAGCTCCTCCAGGGCCTTCAAGCGTTTGGGGCTTATAGTCTGAAAAGGCATTGCCCAAGGAGGTGATGCGATGGAGGCTTTGCAAATTTGGCATGGCGGATAGACAAATCTTCCCCTGTGCTCTTAATAAGCAATCAAGCTCATTAGCAGTATTTGTGGGAGTGACAAAAGGAGTTAGTTCATCACTCAGCACTTCTGGATATCGCCACCACAGGATGTGGCATTCACTCAGATGGACTGAGGTGGAAGGCAGATCTTCCAAGAGCCATTAATCATGACCTGGGAGACCTGGCTTCAAATTTTCACTCAGCCAGGTAGCTGAGATACAGTTCTTACTTCTTAGTCTCACAGGGCTGCCGTAAGGATAAAAAGAAAGGGGTGGGGACCGTTTGCACTGCCTTGAGCTCCCTGGAGGAAGAGAAGGGCAACACAGGAGAAGAAATAGCCTCTCTGTGAGCTGAAGCAAGAGCCCTTTGGACACCTTTTGCCAGGGAACCTACAGGAGGCGGCGGTGGCTGCTCTGGAGGTGTCTGTCCACTGGTGGAAGGAGAACATTGGGCAAAAGAGTCCCACCCATCAGGTCAATTCTTCTGCCTGGGGAAGAGTAAGCCACTCCTGTTCTGTGACATGCAGCCCCTGCCCCCATTTCCACCTTCCAAATCAGCACGGTGGACTCACCCTCTTGCAGCTGGACATCCTGCAAGTACAGGGGGTTCCGAAGGACATTACACCGCCCAGGTTCATCCTCCTTGGTGAACAGCAGCAAGTCTGAGTAGATGAAGAGAGTTACCTGGAAAAGGCAGGAAGAAGGAAGTAGAGACCCAGAAACCCAAACTGCCCCATGGCCACCGACAGAGCAGGAAGTGTCTGGTGGGCATTTGCTCTTGCATTCGTCCATGATCTGACTGGCTGCTCACCCACGTGTATCACATGACACCTTGCCATCACCCTGATAGATCTGGAGAGGACTGCCACAGCCCCCTTGCATCCTTGTGCTCGGGCTCTGGGCCAGCAGCAAAGGAAACGTAGAGCTTGGCAGTCCTCCTGCAACATGGAAGCCACCAGGACCCAGATTTCAGGAGGCTGCGACTCGGAGCAGTCTAGACAGGATGCAGCGAATGCTGGAGTGAGGATTCAGGGAAAGGACTGAGTCTGGCATTGCTCCACACACTCCACAGCCAGCTAGCCAACCTCCACCCCCCCCCACACACACAAAATGTCTTCCTCTCTCAGTAAAAAAAGGGTTTGCACAAGCGTTCAGTTTCATTTACTCTAATCTCCTTCCTGAGCAAAGCCCTGGAAACAACTTCCAAAAAAGTATAAATGCAGACAAAACAGTTGTGAGAAGACAGAATCAGCTGACAAAACCAGGACTTCATAAACCAAACTCAGCAGTAGCACCAACACAAATCACACCTGAACCCACCAGTCGTGCCCACCTCTAAGAAAGAAAATGGCAGGCAAGAAACAGGGCCCAGTTCCACCAAACTGTCTTCACGGGGCTTCGTTTCCAGGTCCCTGATCATCCTCCTTGCTCTCCTCTGAACTCCCTCCAGTTTGTCTACAGCCTTCTTGAAGTGCATTGCCCAGAGCGGACACAACACTCAAGATGGGGCCGAGCTCCTGAGAAACAAGGGAAGCAGTACTTCACATGACTGTGAAGCTGTACTTCTATCAGTGCAGCCCAAAATAGCATTTGCCCTTTTTGCAGCCCCATCGCATGGTTGGCTCATATTCAGCTGGTGATCTACAACAATTCCAAGATCCTTCTTGTAAGGATCCTTCAAGATCCTTCATATCTGCCCTCTTCTGATTGTGCAGTTGATTCCCTTTTCCAGGTGTGGAACTTGATCTTTCTCCCGGTTAAATTTAATTCTGTTGCTTTCAGCCTGGTGCTCCAGCCTCTCAAGACCAGGACAAGTTCTTTTCTTAGGCTAACAAGCTGCTTCCAGAGGCTTGGAAGGGAAGTGGCGGCCACAGGGCTCACCACTCCCCAGCCCAGAGATGCCTCTGAGAGCAGCCTGCCCCTTACACGCTTCTCCAGAGATCCCAAGGACACAACAAGGCCTGCGGGAGAGGCGTTTCTGGCTCGTCCACTTTCTCACTTTCCTGCCTTTCTGTGCTCCTGGATTAGGGCACGTGTGTCCAGCCCGTGGTGCAAGAGATCAATGTGCCTTTTGTGCCCTTTATAATTTAGGCACGTCAGAGTGGAAATACTGGCTCATCTCAGGTCAGCATCAGTCCCACTCCATCTCTGAACACTTGCCTTTGTAGGTTTGTTTCGGGTCTCATGAAGCAGCAGCTCTTCCGACAAAAGCAGTGTCCGGGCTGGGCTGCAAATATCCAGGGGCTGAAAGGAAGGCAAAGACACGCCTGAGGACGGGGAGAGGCAATGCTGCTGCCCTCTGTCCCGCAGGCCTCATGCTTCCCACTGCCTTCCACCGCGCTTCCGGCTTCTCCCCTTCCCACAGACCACATGCTCTGCAAGAGAACGTGGGGCCACATGAGCACCCCAGAGAATCACGGGGTCGGTCCCTGAAGGCCGCATGCGGTGTGGCGGCTTGCGCACAGGGCCCGACAGCAGAGCAGTGCAGGTGCCACCCAGTCCTGCTGCTTCAGTGGCAGGAAGGCTCTCCGCAGCGAAGGGCTCCCCTGCTGAACGCCCGGGGGCTCCTGAGGCTCACCTGCACGAAGATGGGGAAGACGAGCACCTTGGGGGCCAGCGTCACGTATGTGCCATAGCTGGAGTGGGGGGCGTGGGGCCGAGCCTCGGTGCAGGCCTGGGCACTGGAGCTGTGGCCTTTCATGGTCTGCACGGTCTTCATAAGGCGGGATTTCTTGCCGTGGGAGCCGCCCTTGCACATGCCGCCTAGAAAGGGGGGTGGGCAAGACATGCTGGCTTGCACTGGGAGAGCAGGCCCCCCACTTGACCTAGGACGCCCTGCTGCCAGCCCGCACGCTCAACGAGCCTGTCTGTGCAGGGCTCAGGTGAGCTGCCCAGGGCTGGGTGGGCCACAGGGGCATTCCTGGAAGGGCACTTCACTCGCCTCTCCTGCCCAACAGCAACGGCAGCCACATCCCATCCTGCTCCTGGAGGGCATGGACTTCCTCCCTTGCAAACACATCCAGGAGTCCAGCAGGACAAAAGGGCAAGCATTCCCTTCTTGGAAATACGACAGCCCAAAGCTGCTCAGGGGGGTTCCCCAGGAGCATGTTGCAAGGGCGCCGCTGTGGGTTGCATCTGCGGGTGCGGAGCAGCTGCTCCCTTGTGAAGTGCAGCTTTGGGAAGGATGCCACGTTTTTCACACCTGGCAGTGCCAAGGGTTTGTGACACGTTTATCCCACATGCGCAGCAGCAGCAGCGTGACACCTTTGCAAGAGTCAATAGGAAATGGAGCCGAACGGAAATGTTGAGTCAGTCTGGCTTATTGTTGGCTGGCTGGTGCAGCTAATTTCCTACGAGGCCATTCCTGCAGCTACTGCAGAGGGACTGGAAAACAAGATTGCCTGGCCAGCACCGTTTCCACTGCCTCCGTTCTCGGCTGGCCTTCTGGTAGGTCAACCATCCCAAACATTTTATCTGTTTTGTCACACTTGCAGTTTTGATAACAGAAAAACACCGCCACTGACAAAGGCTGATAACGTTATCGTTGCGCTGGTCCCGTGCAGCCCATGCCAGAGACCAGTGTGGGAAATCTGGAGTCCCACGAATGGCAGCAGAGGGCACAGCTGGCTGGACCCCCGAGGCACACTACCCGGGAGCACTTTCTGCAGCAGGGGGCGTCAACAGCCACCCAGCGAGGGCCCTCTGGAGCCCGTGAGACTGCCTTGGGATGCTAGGCCAGACATAGCTAAGAAGCAAAGAAAGGGGACCAGGATGACACGATCTGTGAATGCTGCCCCACCGGTGGCCTGCAGGGCTGGTGCATTCTGCACATGCCGAAGGGAAGGACCTCGGGCAGCCAGAGAGGACCACCGGGTATCCTGCCATGCAATGGCTCCTGCGAAGCCGCCTGAGACCCCCCTGTCCGGAGGAGAAGCAGAAGTGGGAGAACTCTATGCTGGTGTGACTGGGGAGGTGCTTGCGGGGGCCTTGTCCCATTGCTGCTGTTCTTCGGGCCAACAAAGTAAGCGCTTGGACACTCGGCTAAGGATAAATGAATAAAGCACTAACAAAAAGGAGGTCCGAAATGCAAGTGTACACGCAAACCCTTCACTGTTCCCTGCCTCGCTTAGTAGCCAGCCTGGCTTCCCTGGCAGCCAGCCACGCAAGCAGAACTAGACTGCAAAATGGACATGTTTCTGCCCAAACGCAAAGGATACCCGAGACCGAAGGGAAATGGAGACGCTTACCTGCAGAGGCGATGCTGTCCTGGGGAACCGGCCTCAGCAGCTGAAAGATACACCACAATACTGGGGTTACCTCCTCCCTTGAGCCCAACTTTGGTTGGGTTATGAATTCTTCGCATTTAGAAAAACAGGCTGTAGGGCACCGAATTCACTGGGATCTCATCTTTCTTTTTTAGAACAGTCCTAAAGGAGCTGTTCCCATCAGCGATTGCACTGAGAACGAGCCTGGTGCTGCCCGAGAGACGCAAACTATCGCTGTATATTTGTTTTAACGAAACCGAGAGAGATCCATTAATTTCATTCATTTCACTTACATGCAAATAGAAATTTGCATAGATGAGAGGGCACATAATGTCTGGTCGTTGTCATTCGTGCCCAGTGCAAGAGGAGGAGAGCAGCCCAGTGCCCTGGGGTGGCGGGGAGAGGCCGACCGCATCGGAGCGGCACGTTGGGCCACAGCTCTCCTCCACAGCAGCGCGGCTCCTGGAGGAGCAGGCGGAGAATCCCACCAGGATTCTTCTCCCGGACGTGCAAGCCCGGCAGCTCAGGGACACCTCCAGGCTAGGACGGCTCCCCAGCACTGGGTTCTGTCTGGGCAGGGAGCCTCCACCTGTGCAGCGTTTTGTCCCGTGAACTCCCACCTGCAGTCAGAAGGATATTCCAGGGATGCTTTTGAGCATGTGAAGAGCTGTCTTTTTCCATGGGGGAGTGAAGAGAATAAACTTGCCTCTGGGCACTGGCTGAACTCTGACCCATGCTTGCACCTTTTGTGAGAAGGAAGCTCGCCTGGGGCAAAAGTGCCACCCTCAGGCCAGGCTGGGTTTTCCAGGCTGCCGGTTGAGAGGTTCCCTACCTGGCTCCCCGGGCTGAACGGGGCCAAGATTATGTAGTTCTTGTCGCCTGTGTGACTGGAGGGCGGGTGGGGTGGTGGTGGCACATGGGGCCGCTGGGGGATCTTCCCCAGCTCTGTGTAGCGCTCCCAGCCATTGGGACCCTGCCCACCATCTCCGTTGTACACAAGGTGGAAGCTCTGCCGATGCTCGCGGGGCCGGGAGCGCGCCGCAGGACTCTTCTCCCGCCGGCTGGACGCGGACTGCAAGTCGCAGGCTGACTTGCATGAGGAACGGCGGACAACACCCTCGGGGCCAGCTTGGACCTGCGGGACGATGCGCCAGACCAGCAGGGTGATCTCGTGGAGGCAGTTCCTGCAAGAGAGGACCTCCCTGTCATGCACACTCTCAGCACGATGACTGCAGTGGCACAAAACGCACATCTGGACAGCAAAGCAGAGGCAGCATCTGGTTGCCCTTCACAACGAAATCCAAAATTCTTCCCCTCCCTCCCCTCAGAGAGCCTTTGCGGAAGACAGATCTGTTCACGTGAGAGCAAAATACACTCTCTACCCACAAAGACAGAGCACAAAAAACAGGGGCTGGATGTTGTCCTAAAGCAGCCTCTTGTGGCTTCTAGTCGTGAAAGTCAAGTGGAACCTCCACAATTAGAAGCAGTATACCTTCAAGGGTTAGATAATGGGGTCAAGAGACAAAGGAGACACAATAACTTCCTGCCCTGTCTTTGAGCTCCAGAGACAGCATGCATGCCTGCTCTTGCTCTTGCTCTTGCTCTTGCTCTTGCTCTTGCACTTGCACTTGCACACACACACACACACACACACACAGGGAGGGATAGGGAGAGCCATCCATCCTTCTTTGCAGCCTTCTCCCCGGCATCCCAAGACTCAGCTCCCGCCACTGGCCCTCGTCCGCACGGGCGCCACTCACCGGATCTCATGGGCCAGCTCCACACACTTCCAGTGCTCCACGGGCTGCTCATTGAGCTGGACAACCGTGTCCAGTTGCTGTAAGCCTGCCTTGTCGGCTGGACTGCCTGCCAGAGAGAAAGAGGGCTCAGCACACAAACCCCGACCCACAGCGAGGCAGGAGGGGCCTCCAGCTCACAGCACCCCAGTACAGCACTGGGACGCATCCACGTTTCACTGCGATTCCCCGCACTACCGCATTGCCACAGCAGAAAGCCGATGGACCCGCGTGTGGCCGGGCTCTCAACCACGCTCACCAGTTCCCGGGAAGCACGTGCCGGGGTGGCGGGGCAGCTGGGCCCCTGCTTGGGACAAGCCCCTTCCGGAGCTGCTGACTCCCTTGCAAACCAACCTGGCTACCATCCACTCCAGCCCTGCTTCTTACCAGAGTCAACTGCTTGAACTCGGACAGGGGAGTCACAACAGATGGTGAACCCAAATCCATTATTTCCACGTGGAATTGTAATCTGAAAGCAAACAGCAAACTTAGGCTTCTGTTGTTGTTGATGTATTTTCTCATGTCGCTGACAATATCGCCAAAGCCTCTTTCGGCGAGGTGAGGCAAGAGGCACACACAAAGCTCCCACTCCTCCCAATGCACGTCTCCCAAACCCCAGCTTTCCAGCTTTTGTGCAGTGGCATCGTTTCAAGAGGCCTTTGTATTCTCTCGGTATTTTAACACTTGGTTTTATCCCGTTTTTATCACTGTTTTAGATGCAGTGTGCTGCGTGTCGTTATGGTTTTGTTCTTGGTTTCCTGTTCCTTGTAAGCCGTCCAGAGACTTTTCCAGTAATGGAGGACACAGAAAAACTTTAAATACATAAAAAATAAAATAACTGCTTAAGCCAAAATATGTCGGTATTTTTGGTATTTTGGCCCCACCTACCACTAAAACGTGGCCTCAGAGAACTTGTCCCTGTGGAATTCAGCTGGGTTCAAAGAGCCCCCCTCATCCCCTCACTAGGCTGCTCAGTTCCACCTGCTCCAGCAAACTTCCGGGCAAATTGCAGAGCCAAGCGACTTGTCATCAAGGGGAAGCCCGGATGCTGCCTGTGCAGTCCTCCAGCCGGGAGGTGACCATCTGTGCTCCCCACCCGATGCCCTGGGCCTGAAGGGCTCTGGCATCCCCGCATGGGGCTCATGGGTAAAAGAGGGACCACAGAACAGCGGTGTGGGGGGGGGGGAATCAGGCAGATGGGGCAGCAGGGCTGTGTGGCCGATGGGAAGGGGCACACCGCTCTGCCTCCAGTCAGCTGTGGGATATTTCCATTCATGGGAGCTCGGACACGGCGCAGCCTCCCTTGCGCAGTCCTGGCGATTCCAGAGACGTCCGCTACGCTTCCTGGCTGACCAGCGAAAAGGAAAGATCTGCCCTTCCAATTTCAGAGTAAGGCAGCCAGAAGAAATATCCAGACCACGGGCTCCCACGAATCTGTTCTCAGGAAGCAAACACTTCTTTCTGACAAGAGTACAGGGAGGCACCCTGGGGCAGCCTCTGCAGAGCCTTGGAGGCATGCTCGGGACCCCTCCAGCAGTCCCAGAGGGCAGCGGCTGGAGCTGGATGCAGAAAAGGGGCCTGAAGCCCTCCTGAGAAAGACAGGAGGGTGCCTTTGGGCCTTTTCTGTCAAGAAAAAGACAACTCTGTGGGCAACGGGAGACCTTTTCAGAGCCATGCTGGCTGTGGAGAAAGTAGGCAGTCTCCCTTTCCCACAACCAGAGATCTCCCCAAGATGGGTGCTGGGGAAACTGGCAAGGAAAGCGATTCTTCCCGTGGCGTTTGGGCTAGCTTGCGCAACATACGAAGCCATGGTGCCCGGCACTCTCGGCTGCGAGTGGCCATGCTGGTGAGCAGGCTGATGAGGTGGGCACTCCCTGCAGCCCAGGCCCACTCTCCGCCTCGGTGAAGCCATGTTCCCATGGTGCCCCCCCCCGGACACCTGGGGGAGGCTGCATGGGCAGGAGGCCCCTCGCCACTCCTCATTGCTGCCAAGCACCCGAGCTAGCATGGCTCCTCAGCTGCACCGCATGGCTGTCTGCACTGTGTGAGTCCTTGCGCCACCCGAACCTCCACACAAGCGCTATGTGACGGGGGGGGGGGGGACTTCTTCCTGCGACCTCCACGTTCAGAGGCAGTCCTCCTCTGGCTGGCAGTTGATGGGATGGGCTGCTGGACCCAGGGCCCGCTGGGCCTTCCTGGGTGCCTCTGGCTGGCTTCGGCAGGAGCAGGGTGCCGCACGACAAAGACTCTCTGCCCGCTCTGGCCTCAGCACTCTTCCGAGGGCCTTCACGGTAGCTTTCCCTGGACCTTTCCTTAAGGGTGGGGTGGCCATATGCCAACCTTCCTGTCTCGCTGCATTAGGAAGGTTGGAAAGTGCATGCAGACTTTAATAGACACCTACATGTCACCCCACACAGATTATAAAGATGATTGTGTCACTTTCCAAACAGATGGAGCAGCTGAAATTAGGCACTGACACAGTTCAAGACACCTGAACCACTAGAAAAGATCTTGTCAGTGAGGCATCGACACACCCGAAGCTGCAGCAGCCATCCTGGCAGCACTTCAACCAAGAATGAGTCCGGCCCACCCACATCTTCATGCAACTGAGTTATCTGGGTGAGTTCTGTGGCACTTGAAAGCTCATATCCCCCTTGCGTACACAGCACTGGGGAGTAAGTCCCACTGGGCTCAGGGGGGTTTTCTTCTGTTCTGTTTCTTCTGAGGTGTGTCCCCTCCACTCCTCAATGCACCTCATCTTCCGGGCTCCCTACGGCCCAGTCTTTGCCCTATCGAGCTGGTTCTACGCGGCCCGAGCATTTCAGTCACCCTGATGTCCAAGCACGCGCCAAGAAGAGACGAGGATCCTCAGTGCCACCCAGCCGCTCTCCCACCAGCTATTCCAGGCACTGGAAAGGGACAGATTCTCTCAGAAGGATGCAGAGCAGCTCAGCCCCTGCCAAGGCTGTAGCGATGCACAGACATCCTTCTCCTGCAGGCCCCCCATGCCACCTGAACGGCTGTGTGACAAAACCACTTTGCCCCCAGAACTCACACTTTAAAAAGACAACAGGGTTGGCACATTAATGGAGGCCAGATCTGGGTCTGGCTGCGACGGAAGCTAGACGTGACCCTCACTGCTGGGCGGCAGCAGCCGTGAGGCAAGTGCTCACAAGGGGCAGGAGGAGTGGGGCCAGTATGCAGCCTGCTGGCCTGACTGGGCAGGTGGGGCGCCAGTGCCACTGGGGCAACGGCACGGCACCAACCCTGAGTGCAAGAGACTGTGCTGGGCACAGCCGCATCGACACAACTGAAGCAAAGTACCACCGGCCTCACAGCTTAGGTGGAAAGCTCGTCTCGCCTACAGATTCACCAGGGCTACGATCTGCTGCACATTTCCAAGGTCAGAAGTCCAGTGGAAAATGGCGACTTAATTTGGAGTAAGCAGGCACAGGACTAGACTTCAGGCAGCCTCAGGCAAGCAGCGCTCTCTCTCGACCTCAAACCCTCACCCACTGAGCCACCAGGAGTTCCAATCTTTGGAAACAGGTGGGATACTGACAACAGCAATGACTGGGGGATAACCCCACCCTACAAAAGAGGGCTGTGGCAAGGAGCATAAAACCACACATATCCATGAATCATCAGGAGACCATATGCTTTGAGCACTCAAAGATGTACTATTCCCTGATCTCAAGGGTCAGGCCCTTGAACCCTCACAAACGCCAGGCGATCCCTTGCAGTTTGGCCGCGCGATTATTTAGCCACAGCTCGGAGACCAAGCAGCCCAGCCATTTGCACGCACATCACTAGCTGCTCCCCCCCCCCGTGTCTTTTCTGCTGCAGTCCACCTGAGCCAGGTGGGGGCTCCCCGACCTCCCATCTGGCCAGTGCCAGCTCCCCCCCACCCCCCCGGCTCAGCCGCATGCAACTGACCTGCTGGTAGCTCTGCTCTGCACACATTCGGCACAGTCCGTGGAAGCGACTCATGGCCACAGCCTCGCGGCTTGTGGCTGGCCCATGGAAAGCCAGACCCTTCCCCACCCTCCCTGGTGAGTGTGAGCCGGAGAGAGACCCCCTGCCTCCAGGCAGCCAGGCAGCCGAGAATAAGCCCCAGCAATCCTGGCATGGCGGCCCCTGGGAACCCAAGAGCCCGGCAGAAGAAGAATGGCAGGAAGCCACCCCTCACCTCCCGGGCTGCGTCTGCCATGTGCTGCTTTATGATAAGCGGGAGGCTTCCTGAGAACGCAGTGGGAGGAGGAGGAGGAGCAGGGAGGGAGAGTCTAGAGGCAGATTTCTGCCAGCTCTTTGGCCCAGGCTGCCTCTGCTCCCACCCCTCCAAGTTCGCCAGGCACATGAATGCCGCCAAGTTCCCGCCAGCCCCGGGAGATGTTCGTGGGGAACTTTCACTGATCCTGCCCACCTCTTGGTAAAAAGGGTGTGTTGCCATCACATTCACATTCGGAGGGTTGGGAAGAAGAAATATGGCCAAGTAACCAAGGGAAGACTGTGGTCCCACAACTGCCCCCCCCGCCCAACCCATGTACGCGTGGCCTCTTTGCTGACGGAGTCGGGGACACCCAGAGCACGCTGGCTCCTCGGCTTTCCTGGGGACCACCACTGCTGTGCACCTCAGGTAGGTCGGGGCATTGCCCCTCGGAGGCAGTGGTCACAGCAGCTGTCCACAGCTGTCCTGCTCATGAGGGCCAAATTTGTACTGTCTCCCTTTCCTGATCAATGCTTACAACAGCCCTGTGAGGTAGGATAGGATGAGAAAGCCTGGTCCGCTGGGTCAGCCAATTGGATCTGAGGCCGAGGAGCATTTGAGCTCCGGAGCAGCACAAGTCCTTGGCGTTACAGAGGGCTGCTAAACATGGAAAAGGGCAGCACGGAGTGAGGTGCAGGCTGCGTGTGTGCGAAAGCTTTCCTCACAGTGCTGGTGTGAAGGTAACTAACAACAAAAATACATACACACAGCCTTCAACTTCATGGAGAAAAGGCAAGATACTAACACTAATAAACATAAAACTGAACAATTTGCACTGTGTGAAGGGGAAGAGTACCCCCCCCCCGAACCTACTTCAGTGCATGAGAACGTGCCCTCTGGCCACTCCTGGCGGCAGCCAAACTGACTCTTGATCACAGCCTGGCTGGGGAGAACGCTCTGGAGGCTCTCCTGCCCTCTGGCGGCAGGAAGGTCTCACACACACTGCCACAGGCACACTGTGGTCAGCCCTGCACCTGCTGGGGCGCAAAGCTAAAACAGGTTTCTTTCATATGGCATAGCAGAATGCAGCATCACTGCATACCAATTCACAAATCAATATATCAAATGTGTGCAAAATGCAAAACAGTACAATAAATTAACTTCAAAACACACAATACGAATAAAGGATAAGTTTGCCAGGTAAGGGGAACGTGGCCCAAACAGCTAACCACTGTGCCATGTGCCATCTTCCTTCCACCTGTGGCTTTGACAGCCATCACTCCACCTTGCCCCGTCTCCAGACTGGTGCAGAATCAAACTTCCCTCATCCATGATTGAATTCCGGATGAGGTGGCTAATCTGGCATGTATAACCAAGAGGCAGGTGGGTGAACAGGGAGGAGTTAATCTCTCTCAGGAGGGCTTGCCTGGCTCAGCACGAGGGCAGGCCTGAGGGTCGGGGCAAGGGCCTTGCTGAGGTGTATAGGACTTCTCTCTCTCCCTGGGCAGGCCCCCTGTTCATCCGACAACTGGTTTAAAGTGACTGCACTTGAGCTGGACCAGCTGAACAGACAGGGGATAGTGCTGGGGTGCCACCCACCCTGCAACCCTCCCTGAGCTGATGGGGGTGGTCTCAGATGTCCCCAGGCTGCTGCTTCTGGGGTATTTTGACATTCATTCTGAAGGCAACCTATCCAGCGGCTCAGGGCTTCCTGGCCACCATGGGACTGTCCCAGTCGGTCCCTGGCCCAGTGCATGCAGCAGGGCATACTCTACACCTGGTCTTCTCTGCTAGAGAGAATGGTGTCCTGAATGCAGGGGAGTTCAACTTGGTTCCCGTCTCATCACCTGTTGAGATTAAGACTGATGGCGGCTTTCCCCCTCCACAAGGGTAGGGAACTGAAGATGCCGCCCCCATCACCTGCATGGATCATTTCCCTTGTTCACCTACACACAGCACACGCCTTTTTCCAGGGTCTCCAAGCAAGCATGTAATTTGTAGCCATAAAAAGGTGTGTTTTGTCCAGGCTGATTGTAAAAATTATTCAGGGGTTCTTCTCCTTCAGCACAGGAACAATCCCAAGAACAGATGTGTGCAGTTGGTGTGGGCTAGGCTTATTGTCAAATGTTATTTATCAAAATCTACCTGAATGAAGCCAAGAACCAGAAGCTAAACAATCAAGACTGAAGAACCAACCTGAGTATCACCGGCAAGAAACAATCTGTCTTGATTCTGGGAGACCAGAGGAGCGGGGTGGGGATAGAACAAAAGCAACTTTATGGGAGGAATATGCCCAGTGGGGTTTATTTTTTTGGTTAGAGAATTCCAAGAAGCAGTGAGCACTTCGCCTTTTCTACCAAGCCCAGTGGCTTTACTTCGCGAACAAGAATATATTTTGCGGAGAGACCTTGACAGTATGCAGAAGACAAGACTGAAATGCCTTCTTCCCTCGAGCACCATCTTGGGATTATGATCACACATGGTCTCAAGTTTTGGGTGAGCAGAGAGGTGGCCACACTTGCTGGCAGCACCTAAACATCTGGGATGGTAGAAAGCTGAAATCTCAAAGCGCCTCTCTCCAGGGGGCACGTGGATTTCTTAGCACAACTACAGTAAGTAGCAGGAGGAGACTAAAGGAGTGCACCATTTTCCCCAAAAGCAAATTGTGGTCCAGAAAAAGTTGCTTATTAGCATGACAGTTGCCTTCCACTCTCAGAGCATGAACTTGCTCTATTCTCCAGTGTGATTCAGACCAGGTATTTGCCCACTTACCATCCACCCAGGCACCTGATGAAGCAGCAGGCCCAATCTCCTTACCTTTGCACTGGCTAAAGAAATGGTGCTGACAGAAGTGTCCTTTGGAGACAAGCAGCAAACTGAAAAAGTGGAATTTTAATCACTGTAAGCTCAGCCTCTCCCATACAAAAAGAAGTGACCATCCCCAGAGTGGGCAGCTGCCTACAGACACATATCCCTGCCAGCTTCAAGTCAGTTCTAAGGACGGATTATCACTGTTCTCAGGGAGGAGGGGGGAGGGGGGAGGAGGAGGAGGGTTCAGAAACCCCAGTGGTGGCAGGAAGGTCTCCTCAGGGTGGCTTTGGGTCGCTTCCTCAGGCCAGAACTCCCTGCCAGCTGCAGACAGATCCCTAGTCTGAGCCAGGGTGGCCCCCCGTTGGCTTGCAAGTTGCTTGCAGTACTGGTTGTACCTGGATTCTGATTGCTGTATCCGGGGAACAATGTTCTCGTACCCTAAACAAAGCAAACCAAGATATAAGAACAGAGGTGCAATCAGCATGGAACACATACTTGAAAAGGAAAGACCAGAGAACCAGTGTTTGAGCATTTCATGGCTAAGCTCTGAGATTCACCAACATGGGAACAGGAAAGATAGATGGCAGTGAAGGCACAGGGGTGTGTGTGTGGGGGGAGGGGGGCATTTTCCAGGCTCCCATCCCTGCAGGTAAATTTCCCACTGAGGAAGCCACCTGCAGCTAATTAAACAAGATAATTCTTTTTGTGGCAAATCCTATTTGGGGTTGTTCTAGGACTTCCTTCCCCAAATGGGTGCCTTCTTGAACTGCTGCTGGCTAATGACTACAGTGACTGGGAATGGGCAGGGCAGTGCCCCAACACCTCTGAAGAATACAAGTTTGGGAATGGCTCTCTTAACTTATGAACATAGCAGGAGGGAAGTGCTGCACAGCAGAACTAGAAAAGGATCTGGCAACTGCAAGGGAGCGATTGATAAAGTTCCCACTCCATGGGAGAATCTCCATGCCTCCCTGGGAAAAGGCATTCAGGGCCTTGCTTTTCCCTACTGTGATGCTCAAAGCTGCTTGAAACACATTAGCAGGAAGATTTATACTATATAAAATCAAGAGATTACACTCCTGCACCTGGACGCTCCCCACCGCACTCACCTGCCATTTGCACAATGGCTGCATTGCTCCTGCACTCCACAAACTTCACAGAAGACCTCCTCCTGGCACCAGGCATGATGGGCAACAAGGGCCGAGGGTCAGCGGTCGCAGACTAGAGAGAATAAGTGGCAATGATGGCTACCTTGGTGCAGCCAGTGGACTAATTGCCCCAACGGGACAAAAACATTTTAACCAGACCCTGAAAATGTATGCTAAATCACCTTTCATTCCTACTTGAAACATAGATATATTTCTAGGCATATGGTTTGGTTTTATTAACCAAGGTTTTGTGATCCTCAAGGTATCTCTGTGATGTACTCGGACAACCTTTCCCAAAAGCATATTTAGAAGCATCCTTAAGTCACATAGCCCAAAATAACATTTAGACTAAAGGAATGGGTACATGACAAACATAAAAAGGATAATTTTTTCTCCCTGAGAAATCAGGGACTGGAAGTCCTCAAAGTAGGGGTGCCCAGGAATCAAATTCCCGCAGCACCAGCACCAAGCAATGACGGCAATTACACTGGTATAATACTGATATTCATTTTATATGATTGTATTTCATGTTCTTTATGGAAAGGGGGCTGCCTGCTGCTGCTGGTGCCACCCCTCAGAATAGGCATTGTTGCCCAGCTCCAGCACTGCACTGGACCTTAGTCTAAAGCCAGAATTAGGAGAGTGATGTAAGCCACCTTGAGTTCTTCCAAAACAGAAAAAGCGGGACAGAAACCAAATGGAAACATAAATAAAGGCTGGGAGCAGAAGTGGTTCAGCCTGTGCAGTAACAGAATCAATGCAAGTTACCTCTGCCAGTGTTATCAGAGGAACAGCTGCTAGTACCCAGCTGACAGCTCTGTCTTTGACAGGGAAGGAAACGAGCAGCTTCTCTGAGGAGCTAACTGGAGATGGGTGGGGAGACCTTCTGAGGTGACTCTCAGGGCTGAAGAGTCAACTCAGAAGGTCAGAAAAGGAGATGCCCTGCTTAGGGAGGGGCCGTGCTGCTGGGCTAAAACCGCTGATCAGTTAGCTGTTCATGAGGAAGGCTTGTCATCGCTCTGCATTTTCCAGTTTGGAATACTGGTATTGCACTCTTTTACTCCTGAAAGCGGCCTTCCATGAGCTCTGTCAGCAGTTAAGCAAATAAATATTTCAGTAAGAGTCTATGGTTCTCTGTCACCCAGCCGAAGGCCCTATCCTGCTTCCATAGCACTTACAACTTCCTGGAGCTGCTGGGACTTTTCTGGCAGCACTTCTCTTAATGTACGGCACTGCTCATCAGCGGCATCCAGCCGCAGGGCCAGGTCTGGAGTGGCATGTTGGAAGAACCCTGAGCCTAGAGCCAAGTTGAAACAGGCAAGTTAGCCTTTTCCAGAACATCTTCCAGATCCTTCTCCAGCTACAGCAGGCAGTATTTATACTGAGAATTACAATGCCCATACCTTGTAAGGCAAACGTCACTTTGCTGGAACTTCTTCTTGAAGCTCTTTCTTTCGTGGGAATCTAAACAAAAAAGCAGGTGTAGGGGACAGCAGAAGGAGGAACTGCAGTTTAGAGCTGGTCGTTTCAATGAATGTGTTTCTTGCAAAGCAATTGCAGCAAATCATTTGTGTCCAAGACAACCATGAGAAACGGAACATGCTTCCAAGGCATCGCACCGTAATGCTTCAAGTCCACTCACGTGGGGGACTGAGCAGACTGTGAACTGGCTTTTTATGGCTTGCAAACCAAACCTTCTAATTTGAATAATGGCTTGAACTCTTATGGGAAAAGGTAGGGCATGAAAGTTAGCTCTATCCATACGGTCATCTCAACACAGATGGATTTTCTTGCCTTGACACAGATTTCAGAAGACTCTTCCAATCCTGGGCACACTTGCCAAAACCTCACTTCATGTAGGGAGGGACTTCTGAGCAAACATGGCTACTACTTCTCTATAAATGTCTATTCCAGTAATTAAATAAGTGCAAGTGATTTCTTAATAGGTCATACACGCATCATAAGAATATGTGGGCTGCTCAAAGAAACAAGCCATACAACCAGAAGTACCAGCCACAGTCACCCTCCAGGCTGGAGTAATGGGAATAGGGCATCGCAAGATACCACCTATTAAGGTCATCTCTGGAGTGCATGCAGATTCTGCTCATGGATTTTCTCATTCTATAGAACTCTGGAACATCAAGAAATTTTTAAAACATCACTGAGTTTATAGCGGCTCCCCCTCTTCCATGAGAGCGTTGCAAGTCAAGAATGCACGTGGCACAAGCCCCGTCCTCCTCAGAGCAGCGTCAGCCTGGAAGCACTGCAAGACAGAGAGCTTCCGTGCTGCAGACAGCTGGTTCTCACACTAGGAAGCGGGAGGGCTGGGCTTCCACTCTGGGTGATCTAGCACACAGTGGAAGCGATGTGCTGCTCACACAACTGCCTCTGAAAGTGGGCCTAGAGCAAGACTCCAGCATCCAGCCAGAGAATCTAGTCAAGTCCCACAGAAACAGTCCAGGAGGGAAAGGTTCATAAGCTCTACCAGGCTTGAGAAAAGAGCTTGCAGGAAATCTAAAGGCAAGCCAGTGGTGCTTGCCTCCTGCCACATTCATTATATCTGATTTTTTTTAAAGCCACTGCAATACTGAATCCTAACCCTTTCAAGAAAAGCCAAACCCTTAATTGCTCCGACCCGCAAAAATGCCAGGCAGACGCTCCTCCCAGGTTCTTGTTACCTTTGTCCTGATTTGGTATAAATTTGGTGCCTTCTGCACAGTAAATGGGGGTGCCAGTTTCTCCTTGTTTTCTGAAAACATTCCTCTTCTGTTCTCTAGGTTAACGGTGCTTCCATTTTGTGGTGACACAATTGGAACCAGGTGCAGATGGCATGGGGCGAACTGCCCCTTCTGGACAGGGCTTATCTCTGGATTCCTTTCTTCGCCTACCAGACTAGTCAGAATAAAGACATTGTTCTATGCAAAAAATGGCCAGTGCCTGAAGACAGAACTCCCACCACCACCAAGAATGCAATTGCATATCTTCATTTTCAGGAGAGTTAAGTAGGATGGACCAGAGCCCTGGAGAAGAGTGAAGGCACATCCTAGGCCAAAGTCTCTGATCTTTGTTTTGGTTTTTATTGATGGGAGAATGGGGTCACAACAGACACAGTGGGTCAGGAAGCAAGCCTGATTCTTTGACTTAGGAAAATTGCTTAGGACTGACCTTGATGTGCTGGCAGGAACCTTTTGGCTCCTCCTCAGATGAAGGAGGTAGGGCTGGCCTCCCGTAGGAACTTTATTTGACTTCCTTCTCTTCTATGGAATGAGATCAATGCAGTGAAGAGAGGGACGCTCACCCTCATCTAACGCCCCGCTCATCCTCCCTGCCCCAACCTTATCCCCCACTTCCCAAAAGCAGATCTATTCACTGCAATGCAGAGATGACCATTGGCCCAGGCATTTTCCCCTGCTTTACAAGGAGCTGTGGCCCTCTGCTTTCACTAGCAGCCTGAAGAAACTCAGCAAGCAACGCTTTTCAGCATAATAGGAAGATGTTCATACGTTTGCGTTTTTTTGTTTCAGGCTGGTGTTAAAATACGGGATTAGAACTAATAAGACAAAAAAGCAGCACTGCTCTTGGCTGGTGGCTGCTCATCTACTAGCAGGTGGTAGCAAAATCTGATCAGGGGGAAAAATCACAACTCACCACTTCTTTCTTCTCCTTAAAAGAGAGGAGGCTTTCCAAAGCAAGGTCTTTCACACACGTTCTGTGTGCAGGTGGCACCCTAAACAACACAAGGGAAATAAGCATGCAGCATCGCCAGGAGGAAGGGCCCTCACACTCTGCCCTCTGGTGACTGCACAAGGGAGACAGTGTGACCTCGCCCTCATTAGCCAAAGGGGAAACAAGTCTTCTTTTGAGTAGACCCCACAATGAGGAGAAGCTGTCAAGGAGTGTTAAGTGTCACTTACTCTCTTGGCTTCTCAGGTTGCGGAAGTCTGTGCCGCTTGTCAGGGACCCACCTGACAATCACGCTTCCATAGGCTGGCTGGAAACCCAGTTTGTGCACTGCAAACTCACCAAGATCTGTTACTTGAATCTATCATGCACATAAAAGAAAATGAGAAGCTCAATAAAATAAATCTTAGCCAAAGAGCATGTCAAGGTACAAAGAACTTGCACAGATTTTCCTGGTATACCAAGTCAAATATTTGGTTCCTGAAGACATGTTAGAAATATGGCAGGATTATCTGTTGAAGGCTGAAAGAGACACCATTAACAATCTTGAGATAATCGTGAGCTAGACATGCAGATACCACATCCTGCCCCACTCCCACACAATCCACTAAACACACTCACTTTCTCAGTTTGCCTCAAGCAGTTGAAACTTATTGGGCTGAAGTGGGGGGTCTGAGATTCCATCCTGGAGTTCAATCCTGGAAAGGGATTCCTCTCGGAACTGGAACATGTGCACACACACAGAAAGCCCACATTGGTAAGGGCCATCAGTAAGCCAAGGAGCTACAGCCTAGCAGCTACTTGCCAATGTAGAGCTTATATTTCCTAAAGCAGAAGCAACACACATTAACTGCCATGGTGGGAAACCCCTCAAGGGGTTCAACAACACAAGCCTGACTTAAATGTCCCCTGCTTTTGTACAACTCCAGTTAGTTTTAGGTGGATCTGTGCAGCCTTCCTAACAGATTATAACTCCTGCTACTAGATGTGCATGTGAGTGTGGGGCTGCCAGTTGAATTTTCTGCCTCAAACTCCAAAATGCATTTTCAGGGCTCTGCAAACTGCATCTGATTTATTGGGAAGAGCATAATGCAACAGCACAGGAGTTATTAAATAATAAACACCAAAAGGCTGCACTTCCAGAACTACTATTGTATGAGATCTAAATTGGCTCACCTCATTACAAAGATGGGATGCAGCACAGTATCATTTAGGGTGGAATTTGAAAAATAACTTTTCACATCTTTGATGCTGGAGATGGTCTTGGAGATAGAACCAAAACTTGCAGCAGATCTGATCCTCCCTCTCTCAGAATAATTGAGGGGAAGGTTGAAAACCTTCAGTGTTGGCAGGCCATCTGAAATGTGGAAAAACTACTGTAAAACACAAAGAACAGTCCTCTAGCCACAGAAAGAACAAACACCATTGCTCACACCTGTTCTAAGTACCCCCACCGCAGTACTGGGCACTGTTTCTTGACCCTATTATAAAACGACCCTTGTTACTTTTACTTCTTTCCATTCAAAGATATCAATGCACGCAAATTAAGTAATATAACAAACAAGTGGTCGGAGAACAATCTTTCTTTGTGAAATGGCAGAGGAAAACCACAATGGCGATCATGCCAATTACCAACACTTTTTGAAACACAGGAATACCAGCCTGCAGTATCTTCCATTTTGTCTGTCTGGTTAGGCTTCCTGGCAGAGAAATAACGAGCAGGTTTTAGGCTTAGTGACAATAACATGGCCTGCATTCTATCACCTAAGTAGTTTACATTTATGGGGCCTGAGAGAAACCTCCAGACCTCCTTGTAAACCTGGCTTAGCAGCAGGCTGCTTAGCTACGGCTATGCTTGCTAGAGTGAGAATGTGTATTTTGTTTTTGCTAGAACTAGCCTATGATGAGAAAGTCATGAACTTTAGCCTGTGCATCCTTAGTGTTAGGACTGACATTATAGATGCAATGCTGATGTAACCAATCCCCTTGCATTAGTAGTAAAAAGGTATCTCAGCTGGATTCAGCCCCACTCCCTTTGATCAGACCACCAGGCGCTGCTGATTGTCCAGCTGACAGGAGCCTTGCCAGTTGATCTACTGACTGCAAACATGGTAAGCTTTGTAAGTTCTTCAATTTGCTCAATAAATCTCCATGTGAGCAAACCTAAACCTGGCATATTGCTTTCCTTGGGATTCCAAAAAACCTTGAGCCCACTGTAGGAGACAAACAACAGGTTGGTTTGTGGTTGCGGCTTCTGCCCGAACACAAAAGCCAGTAACAAAAAACATGACTATTAGGACTAAAGAGACCCAAGTTCAAATCCCTACTCAGCCATGAAGCCCACTGTGGGAGCCTGGGCCAGTCACTCCCAGCCAAGCTTGCATCACAGGGTTACTGCGAGGGTAAGTGGCAGAAGCCAGAAATGCTGCTCCGTGCTCCGAGGAGGAAGATTGGGATAAAGTTTCACTCTCTGGTCACCTAGGTGCAACAATTACACATCATAGAAGCCTCAGCAAGTATCCATGTGGCAGATATATCAGCAACAAGCATGGCACTGCGGAGTGCTCCTTGCCATACTAGTCCTGCATGTGCATGGACTATCGCTCTACTCCCACTGGACACATTTGTGATTGCTGTAGGGTTTGGACCTAAGGGCTCAGCAACCAGTCATGCCTGGAAGATAAGTGCAACATGCAAGCTCATGGTTGTTTTTCAACAGAATGCCTACTTACTTTCAGATTCTGAGAGTTCTCTCCCAGATGAGTCAAGGGCTCCTAACAGGATCCTGGGATGCCCACTCTCGATCCTCCGCATTGCCTCCCAGCACGGTGGGTGTTGGCAAGCAATCATATTGCAAACTGTCTCATCCCACTGACTGGCATCAACAGTCGCCATACTAGCAGCAACTTTCTGGGTCAAGAGAGGTTCATGCATTACCACCTACAAAGGAACAAGACACTGGTGTAGAACTGTACTAGTACCTTATTCTTTCTGGATACAACTGCTGGTGTGGTTGTATCCAGAAAAAAGCCACGAGGATATGCTAGTTAAATGCCTAACCCTTCAGGTTGCAAGCCGGAGCTCATATGGTGAAATAGTCCTCCATTTGAAAAATTCCATGGCATGACAGAAATACACAAGCACACACAAGATTTTTTTCTATTTTGGTATGGAGGTGCTATCCTGAATAGAGCTTTAACATATCTCCCCCACCAACAAAATGTCTGTGCTGAATTGCTACCTTCTCAACAGTCTGCAGTTCAATGTATTTTATTGCTGGTGTGTCTTGGGGTGCAATCCTATGCATGTTTAGAGAGAAACAAGTCCTATAGCTCCCACTGTTCCCCCTCCCACAAGCTAAATATGAGCCACCAATGTGATGTGGCTACAAAAAGGGCAAATGCTATTTTGGGCTGCATTAACAGAAGTATTACTCTCAAAGCATGTGAAGTACTAGTTCCCCTATACTCAGCATTAGTGAGACCTCACCTAAGTCTGGGCACCTAAATTTAAAGGAGACGCCGAAAGCTACAAAGGGTACAGAGGAGAGCAGCAAGGATGATCCGGGGCTGGAGGCAAAGTCCCATGAGGAAAGATTGCGAGAATTAGGCATGTTCGGCTTCAAGAAGAGAAGACTGAGGGGAGAAGTGACAGCACTCTGCAAGTACTTCAAAGGTTGTCACAAGGAGGCCAGGATCTCTTCTCATCCATTCCAGAGTACAGGACACATATTAATATCTTTTTAAAGTCAGATTTAGGATAGACACCAGAAAGAATTTCCTTACTGTCAGAGCAGTAGGACAGTGGAACCTATTTCCTGGGGAACCTGTGGGCTCCCCTCGCTGGACACATTCAAAAGTGGCTGCACAGTCATCTGAGCGGGATGTTGTAACTGAGTGCCCTGCACTGAGCAGGGGGTTGGACCCCTGATTCTCTGATTTGCCAGCCTTATCTGGCCACTCCAGGATGGGAAGAAACGGCATTTTTGATATAGAAAAAAGGCCAAGTAGACAAAGGGGGTGAAAACGCAATAAATACACCAGTGCTGATTTTCAGCACGAAAGACGCGGGGGGAGCTTGCCAGCAACGACAGCGGCTCCCCCGCCCGCGCCAGCGCCTTCAAACGGAAGGGGCGAGACCGGGGGAGGCCGGACACGTTCCCCGCCCCTTCAGGGGCGCTTCCTCCCGGTCACCTCGAGCAGCCCCCTCGTCCTCCTCCTCACATTTTAACACCGGGGGGGGGGTGTCTGCGAGGAGGAGCGGCGGGGCCGGGGGGAGAGACGCCCCCTTCCCTCCTCGAGCAGCAGCCGCGTCGTCCCGCCGAGGCCGGCGCCCCCGTCTCCCAGCATGCACCGCCCGGGAAGGCGAGCCGCCGCGCTGTGACGCACCGCCGTTCGCGGGCACCGCCGAGCCCGCGCGAGAGCCTTGCGCTAGCGGCGCCCTCGGCTTCCGGGGCCCATTTCCCGCAGCGCCACGTGCGCGGCCGCGCCGGGCCCGCGGCTCCGCCTCCCTCTCATCGCGGGTCTGTGACGGCGCTCGCCCAGCGTTGAGCGCGGGCCTCATCGGCCAGAGCGGCAGCGCCGCCGGAAGTGGCTCGCGACCACTCCGCGTTGCCTGGGTGAAGGGCCCCGCGCGGGGAATGCCGGGTCGCGGCCGGAAGGGGCGGTGCGCTGGACGCGTTTGCACGGCGCGCTGCGGAGCCTCCGGGCCTCTTCCTTCCTCTCGCGGGGGGCGCACGTCTGGAAGGCGGCTCAGGACTTTCTCGTCTGGGAGCGCGTTTTGGTGGTAGGGAGAAGATGGCGGTCCGTTCCCCGCGTCGCTGGCGCGCGCGCGCGAAGGGTCGGGCGCACTGGCTCGCCCACGGCGCCCTCTGTGCACGCACAGAGGCGCTCTCTTTCCTTTCCGCAAAGCAGAGGGAGGAGGTCCTCCTTCCAGAGGCCGCAGAGGGCGAGCAGCCCCGCTTCCCCTTCTCGTTTCTTCTCCTCGCCGGCCCGAGCCTGCGTCCTGCTAGTCGTGCGCCTTCTTCCCTCCCCACCACCCTCAAAGCGCCCGTCCCTTGGTGCCTGTGGCCTGGGCTCGCCCTAGGACCGGCTCCTCCGTGTGTTTCTGCACCTGGCTTGTGACCTCTTCCTGGTGTCTATCCTATACCTGGTTTCTTTTAACTTAAGGCTATTATTCTGTGTCCTGGCTTGTTCGCTTTGAAGCCTGAGTGCTGCCCCACTCCACAAGAGTCCCGAGCAAGGCAGCGGCTGCTTCAGGGGAGATAGGCCTAACCCTTGTTTAGCTACTGTTTTAAACTTTGTATTGAAATTGTACTTTTTTCTTTTTGTTTTTCAAAGAATGGCATGAATTGTTGCTAGCCAACCAGAGAACTTTGGCTATCAGGTGGGATAGAAATGGAATTATACCCAAACAACACAAGGAGCAAAGAGTGGCATAAATAGGGCCTGTTCTCAGTATACCGGCACAAGACCCCATTGCTACCATTTGCCAGCAAGTGGCATTTTGTGCTGGGCTCATGGTTTTGCACTGAAGGAGAAGGCTGGGGTGTCTGCACACAGAACGGGGAGGAAAGTGACACCGGTAACAGAAAGCTCTGTTTTGTTTAGGCAGTGATACTGCTGTGTTTGTGTATCTCAGAGAAGCTGCTTTCAGCTTTTGTCTTTTGTCCAAGCTGTTTGAAATTTGGTGTGGGGGTTGGGGCAGTTAGGTAAGTGCCTATAACTTGCGTGCAGTTTGGATGGAAAATGCAAAGAGTGGAAGAGTGGCTAGGTAGGTCCCATGCTCAACTTGATGGAACACTAATGAACCAATGTATTTAAAAGAAACGCAAAATGACACAATAGTTTAAAATATGAAGAGTCAGTGCCAATGCTTCCCTTTGACAGCCTTAGGAAGGAGAAGACTTTGGAGTATGGCAAAGGTTTGGGGTGGGGCGGGGGATGTGAAGAGTAATGCTCAGTCCATTTACTGCAACCAACCAAAAGGATGTGGTGTAGCACTCACACTGGGTGGCTTCCATTTTAACCATAGGCTTGAAAGGATAGCTACCAGGGTGTGCAGAAAGTCTTCCAAAAGCAGAGGGTGGCAGTTGATCTCTTTGTGTCCTTCATGTCTTGAAGGCGGCTTCTCAGAATGGTTGTTTATTGCTCCAGGTATGTGCAATGGCTGAACGTCCAGAAGACCTGAATCTACCCAATGCTGTCATAACCCGCATCATCAAGGAAGCAGTGAGTAAGGGAAAACAGTGAAGGGGGTGCTTGGGAGTCTTTCCCGTCTGTGAAGCCTGGGACACTAGTGCAGTGACTGATTGCTGGGTCAGCAGACTGTTAACAGTCGCTCTCTTTGGGAGACAGGCGAAGGACCAAGTTCTCTGTACCTTACCAAGCTAACTCAGATATCCTCCACCAGCTTCCTGATGGAGTGAACATTTCCAAAGAAGCTCGGAGTGCAATATCTCGAGCTGCCAGTGTGTTTGTACTGTATGCAACATCATGGTAAGTGTTGCCGCTGATGAGAACCAGAACAGCAGTGGAGCATTTTCAGTATTGATAGGAAATAATTTTCACTTGCCTTATCTTTTGAATTAGTGCCAATAACTTTGCAATGAAGGGAAAGAGGAAAACACTGAATGCTGGTGATGTTCTCTCAGCCATGGAGGAAATGGAATTCCAGCGGTTCACGGGCCCTTTAAAGGAATCATTAGAAGGTAACGTTCTAGTGGCCTGTGTGTTGCCTTGGCAAAGGGCCCATGCTATAGCTCTAGCCTGTTTAGTCTTGGCTCTTTTATATTTCAATACCAGGCCAGCTCCAGGCAGCAGAGGATCAGTGAGCCCCCTCTGGCACTGCCTCTTGGGTGTTAGGCTGTGTCCTCTTGGTGCTGCCCCTTCCTTTCCTGAGCTAAAAGTACATGACAATTCCCTGTGGGCTAAGAACAATACAGACTTCAGAATTTCACTGGTTGTCTCTTTTTATCTTTATATAAAGTGTAACTTGGGTATAAGCAGAAAATATGATTCAAGAACAGAGAACCAGAATAAATCAATCTTCATTGTCCCCACTTCTCAGAATGTGGGCTTACTCTTATGTTTTGCAACAAAGGAACAAGGTGGATTGTAGAACCTTAATGATTTCATTCCACTCCTTGCCTGCCCACAGGGCTTCAGCATTTCTGGAATTTTTACATCTCTGGCTACATGCAACTCAAACATTTGCTGCCTTTTTGGGTGGGGGTACACTAAAACATCTGTAATAAGTATAGAAACAAATTAATTAAAGTTCTAAGGGTAGAGTCCGAGGATTGTTTTCTATCTTTGGCAATTTTCCATTTCCTCTGGTGAGACCAATGTATGTGAAATACATAGATTGTTTGACAGTGCAATGCTTACCTTGGAGCAGAGGCAGTTTTCAGGCAAAACCAACACAAAATTCTAACACTTTTGTGTGTGCATTCCATTTATATTAATCCAGATGCTCTCAATGGGGCTACTAAGCTCATCCTCCTGTATTTCTGTGCAGAGATAGGTATCTTCAAGATACAGTGTGATTCTGCCTTGCTTTCTGTTCCTTTCGCTCTTGAACAAGTTATATCCTGCACTTGTTGAATTTCGATCATGGGCATTATCGCACCATGTTTCAGTTATGCCTGTTAGATTGTATTCCCTCTTGGGCTACAGGCAGGATTCATTGATGGCCCCAAGGATGCTGAGCCCAGTTTGGATAAAGGAGTTACAACAAAGTTTATAATAGTCTAACTTTAATGTGCGCATGTTTCTCTAGCATACAGGCGTGAGCAGAAAGGAAAGCGGGGAGCTTCGGAGCTAAAGAAAAAAGACAAAGATCAGAAGGAAGATTCTGAAGATCCTGACAAGAACCGGGAGGACGAGGAGGAGGAGGAAAGGATAGAGGAGGAGGAACCAAATGAGGAGGAAGAGGAGGAGGAAGAGGAGGTGGATAGCTGAGCTGCTGCCAGGCCTGGGCATGTGGAACAAATGCAGCTGCCCCTTGTTCAAAGCAAAGTGCTCTGTGGGTGCCATGACTGATAAGGGGAAAGCTAGTTCCCCCCACCCCAACTGGAGCACATTTCCTGTGATGCTGCAGAAAAGTCTCTTCCCATCCCAGCAGAATGTCTGGGGCAGCTGAACAATACTTGTTGGGCCCTCAGTGTTCGGGGAAGAAAATGCGGAGCATCTAGAGGCCCCAAGAAGCTAGATGAAATGGACATGAATGAAATGAGCTGGCTTAGTGAACTGCCCCGAAATTGACTCTAGCAGGTCTGCTTTAAATCTGGGGAGTAAAGGATTGTAGTCATTACTGGATGGGACTTAACATGGGAGAATGGCGACTCTCTCTTTGGTTTGTTTGCTCTGCATTCCAGCTTTTCGTATGAGGCTTTTTGGATTCACTGAGAGCTCATCTTTTCTCAGGCTCTGGAGGTTTTCTTCATTTCTGATTCAACCATGAACGCTTTCCATCTGCTGTCAAAAGTGTGCTATGTTTTTGTTCTTCCAAAGCTCTCAGTTTATGAGAAATAAAAAAGCTCATGCTGAACTGCCTTAGGTCTTAACCCATTTATACACTCGGGATCTTTGTTCTGACCGTGTGCATGCAGAAGGGAGCAGTCTTCAGTAAAGTAGACCACAATGGTAGGCGCTCCTTGTTGAGCAGGTATGTTAACTTGTTCTTCACTTGTGATCACATGGAAAGGATTGTGGGTTTGGGGGGATACGGACTGTTGCATTTTTTTTCTAATGCACCAACACAGTTAACTTATTTCCTCTTCCCCTGCTGCCCATTCTTTTCTGCTGGGGTCCGTGTACGCTTGCTTTTGTCCTTCATTGGATGAAAGTCAACTTTGTGTGGCCATCCCTTCCCCCTTGGCTAACAGCCCACATCTACCTCCAGTCAGTGCAGCCTAACCTTATGCATGTTTGCCCAGAAGTCTTTCTGTTCAGTAGCATTACTCGCTAGTAAGTTTGCTTGAGATTGCAGCCATAGGCTATTAAAGTTTGTTACAGAAGCCAGCCTTGCGGTAGGAGTGTAAAAGTGCCAAAATTACATTTGTCACCAAGAGTTTTGAACTCTTGACATGTTTTTTGTTGATTGGGCTGATCAAGAACTCATGCCAAATTACAAATAATAAAAGTTAACATACAACTCCCTATTTATAATGTATATTTTAAATTTTGGCATGAAAAGACCAAATCAAAAGAAACCAGATTTAACTATACGGAAAAATTATGGTTCAGAGAATGACAACAAAAATGATCCAGGGTTTGGAAACACTGTCCTATGAGGAGAGACTGAGAGAACTGGGCCTTGAGAAGAGATGATAGAGAGGACATGATATCCCTCTATAAGTACCTCAAAGGCTGTCACAAAAAGGAAGGTCAAGATCTTTTCTTGCTGAAAAGGACACGAAATAATTCAAGTTGGGACAACCCCGATTCAGGCTGGACATCAGGAAGAGCTTCCTCACGGTCAGAGCAATGTGACAGTGGAACCAGCTGCCCAGAGAGGTGGGCTCTCCCACACTGGAGACATTCAAAAAGGAACTGGATGGCCGTCTTGAGTTGGGGTGGTGTAAATCGGTGTCCTGCAAGGGTGGCCTTCCACTCCACTGTTCTGTGATTCTATGACCTAAATAGGTTGGGCCAGTTCTCTCATGGATCTGTGTCTCCGTTTAAATGTAGGGGTAGAGGAAGTGCTTCTTGGAAATGTCTTCTCCCACTACTCCAAAACTCCATTGTGATCCCAGGTTGCTGCTGCTGCTGCACCTGTAGCCAAAGCTCTTTGGGCATGTTGAAGAATGTAAGAGCAGATGGATGGAAGAAGAGCCGGGTGGAAATGGGGGGGGGGGCTTAGCTCCGAGTCTTGCACTGAGCAGGAGGTGGCGGGGTCGCCCCCCCCCTCGCCCCGTCCTGTCCAGCTCCAGGAGCGCGCCTCCTTGCCCCCCCGCCCCCCAAGCAGCCCGAAAGCAGCGGGCCCGCCCCTCTCCCGCGGCCTCGCTGTGGAGACCCGGCGGGGCGTCCTCCGGCTCGAGCTCCCCGAGCAACCGGGGCGGGCGAGGGGCGCGGCCGGGCGGCCCCTGAGCAGCTGCAGAGCGCGCCTCCTCCGGCGGGCGGGGCGGGGCCGGCAGGCAGGCAGGCAGGCAGGCAGGCAGGGGGCGGGGCACAGGGGCCGCCGGGAAAGCGGGCCCGGGCGGCGCTTGTCGGGCTGAGGACGGACGGACGGACGGGCGGGCGGTGAGTCCGGGCGCCGCGCTCTCCTCCGGGTGGGCGTGGGAGCGGCCCGAGCCGGCTGCGGCTCCGGGCAAGGGCGCAGCTCCCGCGGGAGGGCTCGGCCCGAAACGCCGCGGAGGCCCCGAGACGAGCCCGCGATTGCGCTCCGCGGCTCCCGGGGGCAGGAAAGAGGTCGCCGCTTTCCTTGCCTTCTCCCTGCCGAGCCTCCCTCCCTTGCACGCTCGGATGCCTTAGCCGTGTCGAGGCCAGTGCCCTGGACGCGGGGGAGGGGGGGACGGCACTCTGTACACGCTTAGAGTACCTGCGCTGAAGGCCCCCCCTTGTCCGCAGCGGCAGCTGAGAGAGGGTGCCAGCCCCCCTCCCCGAAGGTTGGTCGTCTGCAGGTCCCCGCAGTGCTGGGGCTTCAGCGAGAAACTCCGGAGCTGCTTGTAGAGTCAGAATGGCGCGTGCCCGGGGCTGCTCACACTTTACCCCCGTGGGGAGCTTGCCCTCTTCGGGCTGTTCCCCCCATTTCTAAAGGGTGCCTCTGTTCAGAGCCCTAGATTCTGGGACACTTGCTTGGCAGTGAGGCACAGGGACTCTTCTTTATTTTTCCATGCAATTTTGGGACTGGGAGGGAACTGACCTGCCAAGCAGTGCTCTTGGGGATTCCTCATCCAGTGAGGAAAAGCATGGCTAGGCAGGCTTCCCTGGAAGGCACTTTGCTTGCCGCTGCTGTGACTTCCCCCTTCTCTGAGTGTCCTCAGGAGAGCTCGCAGAGCCCCAGATCCCTGCATGGGGCAAGTGGCAGGTCTGGCTGGCATTACTCGTATTGCTGTGCATGCCCGGGGCAGGGCAGGAAGCCTCGGTACTGTGAGAGGGCTGCAGAGGTTTCCTGGCACACTAGTCAGTGATACAGAAGCGTCCGGGACGTGTTTAAACACCTCTTTTAACACTGCCGCCTGTGCCCGTTTCTTACGTCCAGGTGAAGACGCAAGAGGCGATACGATGCAGGCAGAGGCTCTCCTGCACAGCGGTTACTTCCACCCTGTGCTTCGTTCCTGGCAGGCGTCAGCTGCTGCCTTGAGCGCAACTCACCTGGTCTACCCCATCTTTGTCACGTGAGTGTCTCCCCCCTTCAGGGCCTCTTTGAGAGGGAAGACTTGGGTGGCCTCTATGTAATGCAGGATGCTGGCCTCGGTGGAGTTTAGCTCCAGATCCCTCGTGCTGGGATTGTAGCAGGCAGGATTCCTGCACATGCCACAAGGGTGTTGTTCTTGGCTCTGAGCTTCGCTGGAGGGGGGAGTGGAGTGGAGTGCAGTTTCTGCGTGATCCACTTCTGTGTCTTGCCTTCAGCCATCTTAGCATCTATCTCATGCCAGGTCTCTCGCTTTCCTTGCCCCTCCTGTTTGATCCTTGTAGTGACAACCCAGATGCTGTGGAGCCCATTGCCAGCCTCCCGGGCCAAGCTCGGTAAGTGCCCTTCATACTGTCAGTTACGCCAAGGAAAAGGTTTGCCTAGTCCAGAGAAGTCTGTAGAAGAGCCGTCATCTCTCAGGCTAGGTTGGTCTATGCTTCTGCGTCTTTCTCTGGTTATGATCCAATTCAAAATTATCCCTCTTTATTCCCTGTCCCCATCACAAGGAAAAGCCAGTGTGGTGTGGTGCAGGTGCAGTGGCAAAGAGTGTGGGACTGGGACTCGGACCGTCAGGGTTCTAGGCCCCACTCAGCCATGGAGCCAACTAGGTGACTTTCAGACACAGACACAGACTCTCAGCCCAACCGAGAGCAAGAGGAGGGTAACGATGTAAGTCGCTTTGAACTCTTTAAAAAAAGGAAAAGGGAAGATTAAGATCTAATGATTAACTAATAAAGGATTGCTTTCAGCTCTTTCTCAGCTGGCTTTGTCAGAAGCCATCAGCCGCCAAAAAGCACCATATTCTTGCTCCCAGTGCCCACTGAAAAGGCCTCGCTTTCTTCCCTGCCTTTCCTCTGACTCAGGCCAGCGCTTTTCTTTTGGGGCCTGCAAGATAGCAGATCCCTCCAGGGTGGAGCTGCTGAGCAGCCTTTTCTCCTCTCAAGAAGGTGCAAGATAAAGCTGCTGTGGCAGTGGGCTGCAGCTTGGGGACAGCAGATAAGCAGGTGTGTGACTGGGCCCCAGCCCATTCACTGAAGTGCTGGATATGATGGGCTGCACCTGACTCAGTAAGAAGCCCAAGGTGGCTATGGCCTGATCCAGAAATAGGTCTACGGCCTCCGAAAACACCCCCGCCTTTACTTATGGACCTGCCCCCCTCCCAGGTATGGCGTCCACAAGCTGGAGGAGATGCTGTGTCCCCTGGTGACTGACGGCCTGAAGTGCGTGCTGCTGTTCGGGGTCCTAAGCAATGCTGTCAAGGTGTGGAACTGGGGCATGGCAGAGGCAGGCATGGGTGGATCCCGGGGCAAAGCACGCTCGCTGCTGCAGAGCCGCTTGTGGCCGTGGCGCGTCAGTGTGCTAGTTTCTCTCTTGCTCTGTAGGATGAGCGTGGCTCCACAGCCGATGCTAAAGACACCCCCGTGATTCAGGCTATCAAGACAATCCGTGGATCTTTCCCTGAGTTGCTGATTGCTTGTGATGTCTGCCTGTGCCCTTACACCTCTCATGGACACTGTGGTAAATGCGGCCGTGCAGGAGGCCTTGCAGCGCTGCAGTGCATGGGCCGCCAGCAGATTCCTCAGGGCCGGCTGGACGATGCAGATGCCCCTCTCCTGCTGGCCACGAGGAGGGCTAAGACGCCTGTGGCATGGATGTGCCCAGCCCCCTGACCCCGGAAGGCATGGCGTAGTCTCGCTTCTGGCTCATCTTGGAGGCCACTGCCCACACCCTGGTTGCTCAGCCTGCCAATGGCTACGTGTCACCCCCAGCCTCAGATGTAGGCTGCTCATGTAGAGGATATCCTGGGACACCGCTCAGAAGAGCCCTGGGCTTTCCACAGGCTGCTGATCTGCTGCTGTGCAAGCAGCAGGTCAGACTGGACGGACTTTCAGTCTTATTTGGCAGGGCTGCCTGCATGTGCGTGAGGCGAGCGGCTCGCTTTTCTAGCTTACAGTATGTGGATGCAGCGTGGCTGCAACCCCAGGCAGGCACGGGCTTTCTTGCATTTGGTTCAAAGAGGCCCGGCTCACGTGCTGGATTTGGGAGCATGGAGGGAAGGACAAGCAACGGAATCTGAATGGACCCATCCTGGGACTGGGGATCTGTCAGCCTTGTGTGTTGACTGTTGTCCATGCCTTTCCAGGCATCCTGCGGGAAGATGGGACCCTCCAGAACGAGGCCAGCTGCCGGAGGCTAGCAGAGGTAGCCGTGGCCTATGCCAAGGCAGGTGAGTGGCGAGTCAGCTGTGTCATCAAGGGCAGTGTAGGGGCCATTGGAGACGGTCCTCCCTCCCTCCCACGGAGCCAGACTGATCACAGAAGGCGTATCTGCTGCAAGTCCAGAATTAGCTTGTGGGCATCCTTCACAGGGCCTCTCCGAAGGGACCTCGGATGACCGTCTGAATGTCCAGGCAGGCATGCATGGATGCAGGAGCTCTGCTTGTGCCTGGGCAGGGGCGTGGGGGGCAGGATGTGGGACTGCACAGACCGGTGGGACGGGCTTGCTTGGGGTCGGGCTGCCTCCAGGCGCTTTAGAGAGGGCTTGCAGGCCTCCCTTGCGCAAGCAGCCCTGCCACTCCCTTCCAGGCTGTCACATCGTGGCCCCCTCGGATATGATGGATGGGCGCATCTGTGCAATCAAGGAGGCCCTCATCTCCCATGACATGGGCAATAAGGTGGGTGAGGGGGAAGCAGCCTGGATGGGCCGCCCCTTTTCCAGGCCCGGAGTGCCGTGCCGTGCCGTGGAGCGGGGCCCTGGTGCTGGTCCAAGGCCGGCCGGGGCTCTCCTGCAGGCTGGCCGCGGGGGCTGAGGGCCCTGGTTCTGCACTGTGGCTGCTTGACGCAGCCACGGCGGAGCCTCTCAAGCCTCGAAGGAGGGATTCCCTAGCCCTCTCATTGGTTCCAAGAGGGTTACGTGACGGGCTCAGCGCCCCCTCACCTCTCTGTGTCTGCTGCAGGTTTCGGTCATGAGCTACAGTGCGAAATTTGCCTCCTGCTTCTATGGCCCGTTCAGGTAAGGGCAGTTCTTTCAGGCTTCAGAGCCAGGAGTGCCTCCATGTGGCCTCGCAGGCCGGGGACTAGCTTGTCTCCTGGCTTCTCTGGCGGGCCAGCCTTGGTGGAGGGCAGGGGTAGTGATGGGGAAACCAGCACCTTTGAGTCTTCCCTAACCAGGACGAACTCTGGGTCCTGTTGCTGTGAACAGGGCCTTAATGGTCCCCTTCTTCCTGAGCGGGAGGTGAAGCTGCAGGGGATGGCCTGGAAAGCCACCTGTGGCGAGCCTCACCGCCCGGCCCTGTCTGTCTGTCTGTAGAGATGCAGCCCTGTCTAAGCCTGCGTTTGGAGACAGGCGGTGTTACCAGCTCCCTCCAGCGTCCCGGGGGCTGGCTCTGCGGGCTGTGGTGAGTACGGTCTGGCACCCTTCCATTGTTCCCTCTTCCCTGGGACCACCCCGGCCCCACCTCGTGCCATCTTCTTAGACATGGAAGCGCCTGACAGTGAAGGCCTTGTTGCTCCAGGGTGAACATCTTCCCCATGGCTGAAAACAGAGACCCTCTTAGCTGGTTGAGTGTCACAGGTGCTGGGGTTGAGCCTGAGCTGCCCTGCCCGCCCCCCTTCCTGCTTTGATAGGGCCCCATTTCTCTCTCTCTTGCCCTTCCCTGCTTCCTTAAGATGAGTTGAGCTGGGGTAGCAGGAACAGGTCTTTGTTGACTCTAAAATGGCAGCTCAAGACTGCCATGGTAGAGCGTGTGCTTCGAGATGTTCTAAGATCCCTGCTTTGGACCCTGCGACTTCTTATAGAAATGTATAAGTTATCTTACGAAACCCCCAATCCCGGGAGAGAACCAGTTGAGCAGGTGGTCTGGCAGTCTGATGTGAGGTGCGTTAAATTAGCCCTGAGATCCGTGCTTGCTTGGGGTCCGTCCGCTTCCCAATAATCCCAGGGCAAGACCAGCAGCCGTGCGTGAGACCCCAGTCACCTTGAGCACAGACTGCCAGCGTGCCTGGAAGCGCTCTGCTCCTGGCTGGCCCCTGACCGCCTTGCCTGCAGATGAAGGGCTGGAGGCTGGGCTCCTAAACTGCCTCGGCTTATTACTTTGCAGGGTGTTTTCTGCAGGTTTGAGTTGTTATCTAATGCCAGTTTTGTTTTGTAATACTTAGGCTAAAACTCTGAGAACTGTCTTTATTTTGATAACGGTTAATAATCTACCTAATAGGCTAACAGTTAAAATTCTACCTAATAACGAAAGTTGTCTAAGGGTTACATGACGAAAGAACAAGCCCAGGCCCGTGGGTGGCAGAAAAACATTTAAGCCAACCAGGGACAGGCTGTCCGGGTGCTGGAGGGGTGTGGGGCGGGGGGCCGTGGCGCCGTTGCATGCCAGGGCTCCAGGCTCTCCTGCTCTGCTCCAGCAAGGCTCCTTTGCGCCTGAAAGAAAGGGAGAGACTTCAACCCCATCACCTGCAGCCCATCTTGGCTTAGCGCAGCTGATGGGGTGAATTGCTGCCCCATCACACCAAAACCAACAGATATGTGAAAGGAGCAGCATCTTCACCAGAACGGATTACCACTGTGGCGCAGGAGACCTACTGTGGGGTTGCTCAGCCATGAGAGGAGCCTTCCTGCCAGCAGGACCCAAGGCTGAGGGGAAAAGCAGCTGCCTTGCATGCCAAGTCCCCCCGTTCCAGCGCTGGCCAGCACACAAGTGGCTGAAACGGGTTGGGGAGCAGGTGAGGGCAACCGCAGAACTCAGAAGTGAACCAGGTTGGCTCAGTTAGGGTCAAAGGGTCTCGCCTGAGGTGGCTCGCTTTCATGTTCCTTCTCATAGCCTGCCTGTTCTTGTTGCGTATTCTCTCCCTCCCAGGACCGGGATGTGCGGGAGGGAACAGACATCCTAATGGTAAAGCCAGGGATGCCCTACCTGGACCTCGTGCGGGAAGTGAAGAGCAAAGTAAGCCTCCGAGCTGGAGGGTGGAGTTGGGGGAGGCGGTCTGGCCATTGCAGCCTCTCAGCAGCAGTGGTGCAACAGCTGTGTGTGTGTTTCCCAGCATCCCAACCACCCACTGGCTGTCTACCACGTCTCGGGGGAGTTTGCCATGTTGTGGCATGGCGCACAAGCGGGGGCTTTTGACCTGAAGCCTGCAGTGTTGGAAGCCATGGCTGGGTTCAAGCGTGCAGGTAACCAAGGAGGGCGCAGGAGGGTGGAAATGCAGCCGGAAGGGTGTTCCCACCTGGGCAGAGGTATCCATTCTCTTCTGGGTTGCTGGTGGCACGAATGGACCTCAAGACACCCTGCCTGAGGGCCTTTGGCGCTTGACCTATGGCGAGCATATTTAAGTGGCCAACTCAAACATGCTGAGCCCTGTATGAGTAATAACAATACAGCACTCTGAGGTAGAAAAGTGCAGTTTAGAACAGGAAGGTGGAGATGGGAGGGTGTCGGAAGAGCAGTGGAGATGAAATAGAATAAACTGAGGGAAGTACGTGGATATCAAGAAAGAGACTTTTAAGCCAGGAGAGGTATATGAAAATAAATGCTGGGACATTGAAAAAAAAAGATTGTTTTCATGAGTGCTTTTAATAAAAAATATTTAACTTTCCAGGGGCAGATATCATCATTACTTACTACACACCTCAGTTGCTGCAGTGGCTGAAGGCAGAGCAGGCGTGAGCTTTGCATCCTTTCCTTGACAATGAGGATGGGACGAAGACGCTCTGCAGGGATCTGGGAACTCAGGCCCTAGCGTTCATTGTGGGCTTTAGCATCATGATCTGGTCCACACTGACACAACCGCTCCCCACTTGCCTCAAATGTCTGTCCTGTACAATGACTTCTCTTCATTTAATTACACCCTGCTTGCTACCTTTCCAGGGCACTTTTTAAAGCTCGGGAGAACTGTGAAAACCTCCCTGTAGTTGTAAGGTTCAACACAACCAGCGTCAAGAGAATGCTTTTATAGAAACAACATGCTGTTAAATTTTAGGTGGGTTTAACTCTACCTGCTTGCTGCATTTCCATGCTGAAAATGTTGATTTTTTTTATAGGCTATACAGCTGTTAAGGGTGCAGGAGCCCTGCTGGAACAATGGGAATAAAGTGGGAGGAACCCTATTTGTAACTTCTGAGTTCTTGTCGAGTAAATTTGGGATCTTTTTAAATAAGGGACCCAGCTGCTACAGCCTTTGGCCAAGTTGCCCCTTCTTTCCAGGCTGGGACACAGCTTCATGGGAATTCACCATGTCTTCATGCCTTTAAATCCTTCTCAGGCAAGCCAAAAGTAGCACTGGGAAAGTTGGTTCCAGCTTCTCCAACCACTGGGGAAATATTGAGTGTCTCGTTAGACTTCTGCAGCTTGCACAGGAGACAATTCGAGCGTCACCTTGACGTCTGCATCAGTTTGTCGGAACAGGGGAGCAGATGCCCTGGTCTGATCTACTTGTGTGCCGAAGTCACAAGACTGTGATGAACGCTGCCAGTTCTTTTTCCATCAAGCTGCACAGCAACACAGCCTGCTAGAAAGGGTGGTGCCACTTACAGTTTTGACGAGGGAAAATCCCTTTATTTACAACTCCCAGCAACTGCTTGCATCTTCATGCTTTTTCTCGGAGCCTGAGAGCTGCTTGCATTTACTGGTTTCCTTTTCGCTGAGGAAATGAGAAATCAGTGGAGCTCAATTCCAGCCTTCTGCAGGTTGAAGTGAAGGGGAAAAAATAGAGGGCTAATGTTTTGGCAAATGCATAGTTTTATGTAGGGTATTGCTATTTATGTGATTGTGGCAGTATGTTGGAAGTGCTGACCCTACACATTGGCAGTGGGGTGCGCTAGAACGCAGTGGTGGGCTAGTCATGCTGGATGGAGGAATGAGCCCCCTGGGCAGGGCTTGCATTCCTCTTGCACCCTGTGTGCTACCCAGAAGACTGCGTGGAGTCCTAGCAAAGGGTCCCTGCCGGGCACAAAGAGGCTCAGGGAACCAAGCTTCAAGGTGGATGCCAGGAAGTCCTTCCAGACAGTTAGGACTGCCAGGGCACGGAAAGGGCTTCCACGGGAGGTGGAGGAAGCCCCATGAGTGAGGGAGTTGACAGGCTGGACAGGCACTTTGTAGGCGTGCCATGAGCGGAGCTGGCTGCAGCCCGGGGTCAGGCTAGATGGCCCTGGAGGCCCCTTCTGACTCGCTCTGCTTCTGAGGCGGTGTTCCTTTCCGCCCCAAGCCTCCCCAACGGTTCTCTCCTGCGCGCCCCAGTGTCACTGGCCCAGCGATCTCGGGCGCAGGGACCGGCAGCGGCCTCCCCGAGAGGCCTCCGGGCAGGGGGAAGGCGAGCCCCGCAGCCCTTGGAGAGCGTTCGCGCGGCCTCCGGGCTGCTTTTGCCAGGCGGGCGCAGCGCTGCAAGGCCGGGGGCGCGCATCCTCCCGAGTCCGCCCCGCGCGGGCAGCCGCACGGAGCGCATGCGCGGGCCTGGCCGGCGCGCGGCTTGGGGGCGGGGCGGATGCGGCCTGGAGCCTGGAGCCTTCCGCGGGGCGCGCTTGCGGCGAGCAGGTGAGGACAGGCGGCTGGGATACACGCGCGGCGGCCGGCCCCCTTTCCGCTCCCTCGGGCGCCCTCGGCTCCCCGCCGCGTGCGCGTCGCAGCCGGAGGCGGCGGCTCAGCAGGGCCGGCGCTTCGGAAGCGGCTCTGGCGCCGCCCCTCCGCGCCCGGGCCGGGAGGAGGCCCCGCGGGTGCCCCGGCGCCGTGGCTTTCAGTGCGCCTTGCGCGCCACCCCGCCTCGCCTGGCGAGTGTTCCCAACGAAATACGCATGGGGTGCTGCCGAAGGGGGCGCAGAGGGCGCCCGTCGATCCTGGCAGCGCCGCGGCCCCCCTCCTGCGTCGCCTACCTGGCCGGCCGCTGCGCCTTCTCTGCCCGCAGCGAAGGGACCCCGCCCGCGCCAACCTGCTGCCTCCCAATGAAAGCCTTCTTTTAACGGCCACCATAAGAAAGCTTCACCTTTTCTCCGGGAGAACTATTTGCCAGAATCCTAATTTCTCGGGCTCGGTGGGCCGACTGACGTGGCTACCCACCCATGTGCGTGGCATCCACTTTGGTTCTTGGCTCCCAGTTGTTTTTGCCCTCTCTGCAGCTATTCTGTGCTGTATGTGTACTTTTATGGTTACTGAACTTCAAATAGTTTTATTTGCGGTTTTGAGCTATCCTGAGTAATATTGTTATAGGGTAGTCTCTAAATAATGTCGGTGAATAATATAGAAATGAATACTGGCCCAAGACAGATCATTCAGCAGCAGCCCATGTGACTTGCCTGCTGGCTGGCTGAGGTGGTCTCCTTGTAGTCTTCCAGGCACTGTGAGCCAACAAGCTGTGCTGAGCCGACTTGTGAAATGGTGTGTCATTGTGGGAGAATCGAGCAATGGCAGGTATTGGCTATGAAACCTAGGGGCAGCCTGTTTCCCCTTCCTGCTGCTGCCTTCCTGCCCTGCTTGTGGACTTCCTAGTGGGAAGCTGGAGGCTGTGCCCCATGACAGCAGAACCTGCTCCATCAGTGATGGCAAGACCAAGAGGAGAGGGGCTCATGGTCCCTGATGGATTCCAGGTTGTCCTTGGCCAGTGCTTGTAGTGGAGAGCCTCCACCTCACTTGCAAAGCAAGGCTGGAAATGGGCATTCCCCACATCTTGTGGAGAAACCAACTTTGTAGATCCATCAGTGCAAGGGAGGCCTGGCTGCTTGAAGTGAGCCAGTCACTCATCTGAGAATGGGCTTAAATAAACATGAGAGGCAGGAGGGGCCCTTTCGTTCCTTATCCAGGTTTGTTGTTTTCATGCAGGTGTCAGGTTTGCTGAGATCATGCTTCGGCTTCGGCTTCTGACATGGGATGTGAAGGACACCCTTCTGCGGCTCCGGATCCCGGTGGGCGAGAGCTATGCTGCCGAAGCTCAAGCCCATGGCCTCCAGGTGAGAGCAGAAACTCTCAGCCGATCTTTCCACCAGGCCTACAAGGCCCAGTGCCAGTGTCTGCCCAACTATGGTATCAGTCACGGCCTCTGCTCCAGGAAGTGGTGGTTGAGGATCATCATGGAGACCTTCCGCCTCTCTGGAGTCCATGATGATGGCATTCTTCAGCCCATTGCAGAGAAGCTGTACTGGGATTTCTGCCGTGCAGATTATTGGGAGACGCTTCCAGGGGCCAGGGAGACACTGCAGCAGTGCTGGGAGTTGGGCCTCCCCATGGCGGTCATCTCCAACTTCGACAGGAGGCTGCAGGCAATTCTGAGCCTGTGCAACCTCCGGCAGTACTTCCAGTTTGTTTTGTGCTCGGAAGAAGTGGGCTTTGCCAAGCCAGACAAACGGATTTTTCTGGAAGCCCTTCGCATTTCTGGGGTGCCCCCGCAGCTGGCTGCACATGTGGGGGATCACTATCTGAAGGACTACAGGGCAGCTAGGGAAGTGGGGATGCATGGCTTTCTCCTGAAGACCGCTGGCCAGCCTGCAGAGTGGGATGTGGAGCTGCCAGAAGAGCATGTCCTGCCCTCACTTCCTCACCTGCTGTCACTTATAGAGAAAGGGTAGGAGATGGGCTCTGAGAAGAGCCTGCAAACTCGCTGGCTGGGTCTTTTCCAGCCTGATCCATTTAAGTCATTAAAGGCAGGGTTGGTTCATTTGGGTGCCCCATTCAAAAAGCAAAATGCAACTTAAGTATGTCAGAGTGGAAGGACGAGAGCCATGGACCCAGTGCGGCAGGATTTGTGCTCTCCATTGGAGGCCTCCAGTTCATTTCTAGATCCCATAAACAAGACCCTTTTGTGTTGGGTGTAGCAAGACAAATCCCGTGTTTTTTAAACTCCTCTAGTAGCACTCATTTAAATCAAGCGTGGTTGGTTACCATGCCAAGTCTTTCACAGTCCTGACAGTACTAATTCTTAAATTCTGTCAACCCATTAGCATTCCATTTTATAGGTGCATGGGAAACTATAGAGAAATAACCTGTCCGGGACCATGACATGCCGTACATCTCTGCAAAAGGAGGTGGTCGCACATGAACACGAGTTTTTCATCACAGGGGTGGGGCGGGGGGAACTGAAATGATTAAACCAGCTGGGCCTAAAGGGGGCTGCGAGGCCATTAGCAGGCCCACGAAGAGGCATTGCAGCGTGTAGGAGTCCTAACTGACGATATATGGGAAAGGAGAAGTGCAGGGGGAGTCGGTCTCTTTGAGCTCTCCTCTGAACTTTCCCCACACTGCAAGAAGCGAGAATCATCACTGCTCTTGGGGGTCCCAGCCCCACACGGGGGCCTGTTCCAGATGGCATTTTCCAGAGAAGTCTGCAGTACTAAAGGGCCTGGGGGAAGGGTTCCTTGCTGCTCTGTCCCCTCCTGCCTCCATGTGGCCCAGAGAGTTATGGCCCAACTCATGTTATTTCCACACCGTTCCATGAGGTAGGCCAGGCTGAGTCAGAGGGGCTGGCCCAAGGAGACGACGCAGGGAGCTTCATGAACTTGGACTCTGCTCCCTTCCCACTCCAAGCAGTGTGCCCTTAGACAGCACTATGCTTTCCTAACAAGTCGCACCTCCATTGCGAAGCTTTTGTCTTGTTCCACACACTGCTTGTTCCCAGGACTACCAACACAATTGAACGTGTGAATAATGGGAATGAGGCACATGGAAGCTCCACTCTCCCACTGAATTTCCTGTTCAGTTTTTTAAAAACCGGAGTTGCTTAACTTAATATGCCCTTCAGAATGTGACAAACCCTCTTCTGGGATGCTACAGCAGGAAAACAGAGGGAAAAGTGACGAATACTGAATTAGACGCAGAATCCAACTTCATACGAATACCATCTTTAATTTTAAAAAGTTTCTAGTACTTATTGCTGCAAACATATGCTTGGACATTTGTGGGTAACAGATGTGAACTCTCAGAGGCTGTGTAAATTTTCAGTGGTTAGGAGTGGGACTCTTGGCCTCTCCTAATGATTAGAAAAACTAGAATAAATTATATGAAATAAAGATTCCAACTTTTGGCAAAATAACAAGCAATTCTATGCATACTTTTTGCATAGAGCTTGCAGAATCCAATTTTTCTTGTGTACAGGAATTAATGTTTTGGTGCCGGCTGGGGGAGTACATAAAAAGGACAATCATGCTTTGGCAGACTTGCAGCTGTATTGCTCAATATGCTAGGGAGTAGCCCTTACAAGTCTCTGCACAGCCACAGCCACTGAATGGCATACAGTGGGGGCAGTTTAACTAAATGCAAAGTGGAACTCTTCCCCTCCCAGCACTAACCCGCACAGGCCCATTCCGCCGACCATACCTGAGCAAGATGTCTTACCCCCGGAGAGAATGGCTGCAGATTCAAGAGGGGTCCCAACCCATCAGGTACAGGCTTGTGGTAAAAGCCACAAGGAAGGGCTAGTGGAATGGCAGGTAGCCATAACTTCAACAGGATGGGCCAGCCCTGTGTAGGTTCAGGGAATCCCAACCTCACAGCAGTGAGAAAGGTGACCTGGCACAGCCTCAGTCACAACTCACCAGAGAAATGCTTTGATCCGCCACAGCCAAGGCTGGGTAGACGGGCCCAGTGAAAGTTTCGTGGTGCGTGTAGAGAATAGTGCAGGATTCAGGGTCATAAAACAGAAGCTGTCCTGCATCCAAGTCAACCAGGACCCCAATTTCCAGGGGGCATTTGAGTAGATGCACTGCCTGGTGGTGGTGGTTGTGCGAAAACTGGAATTCCTTATCATAGCGGGAGAACACCCAGGAGGACAGGTTGCAGCCCAGGCGGGCCTGAGGGCCTGAGCCCTTGCGCTGCACCGAAGGGTATGCGACCCCCACCTTGTAAGCACAGCTTTTGGCCACACTGACTTTCCAGGCATGGACGCCGGCACAAAAGGACTCCTCCGCCAAGCCATTGGGCCAGTGGTCAAACCGCTCAGGGCCATCCAGGTTGGCCCTGGTTTTCCCAGGACTGAAGGTCAAAGTCTTCCTGTCCTCTGAGAGCACCAAGAGAGGACTGATGGTCTTTTCATCCATGAGGACTTCATCTGTGCTGGCGGAAGGGCAAACCAGTTACTGCAGGGATGACTGACCAGTAATTTAATGAAAGGGCTGCATTGTTTAGTCAATCAAATGGTTAGCCAATTAACAACGCAATTCCTAAGCGCATTTCTTGGAAAGAAGTCCTGCTGTGGAAAGAAGTCCCACAGTAAATCCATTTCACAAATCTGGATCAGCTTGCAGCATGAAGCTATTTTGATCAACTGAGTAAGCACCTGCTAAGCATCCAGCAACAAATTTAAAGCAACGTATTTAGTATCTTTCAAAATCCAAATAGTTGCTAAAGACCCACCTGAGAAGAAGTATCTCCCCCTCCTCATTCTTACCTGCAGGTAGGGATGCCTCTCCTGAGATGGGGACCTCTGAGACCCCCACCCACGTACCCACCCTCATCAGAGTCTGCACCACTGAACCAGGGCAACAGAGCCTTTGGTGCCGTTGCTTCGCACTGTCCGTGCAGATGGGAAACCGTGGTGGCTCTCCAGGGGTCCTTCAAACAGAAGGGATGCCCCTTGCCCTGCCTGCATGGGCTGGACACTGAGCTCAAGACTGCACATATACTGGCATGATCATGCCACTAGCCAGCAGCAGCAGCCACCTCACGCCTGTTCAACCAGGAACACCTCCCACCGCGTCCAGTGAGCTTGCTTTCTGCTGTCTCTGCGAATGTAGCCTCAAACAGGGTGTCACCTGGTTAAAGTCTTTCTACTAAAGTATTTCAAGCCAAGGTGTGCATATTTTGGCATATCTGACTTCCAAAACCCACCGCACTTCTCTGCCTGATTCCTCCCTGGTCCCACAAGCTTGGCTGAAGCAGCAGAAGTCAGGGTATGGGAGGCAGTTGAACAACAGTGCCCAGCTGCAGAGGACGTAGCACTGACCTGAAGCCACACACAGAACAGCTGAGGCCCACAACTGGTTCAGCAACGGACTCTGGACGCACCGTGAATTAAAGTTCAACTTCTCTGAATCCTGTGGCTTCAGGATGCCCTCTGCTTCTTCTGCCCTGGCCCACACAACAACAAACACAACCAGACTCAGTATGCATGGCGAACATCAATTTTAGTGCATCGTTGCTATTCCATGCAACACCTTAATCTAATATTAATTATAAAGAATTAATCTAGATTACCTTGTAATCGTAGCCCTGCAGGCAGGCAAGGAGTTCAGCCAGACTGCAAAGGGGGAAGGAGCTAGGGCAAAAAGATTTTAAACTCCCTCAAGTAGTTGGCACTGGGGAATTTGAACCTGTGACTTTTGGGGTTGCTCTTAGAACCCACAATGCCCCCATTCTTTGCAGGACACATGGATTTAAGAGCATAAGAGGAGCTTTGGTGCTGGATCAGACCACGAACCATCTTGCCCCACATGCTTGGGGTGAGAACTAGTAGCCACTGATGGTTTTCTCCTCTGTGAATTTCTCCAAACTCTTTAAAGAACCATCCAATTTGTTGGGCATCATGTTGTGGAAGTGAATTCCATCATTTAACTTGGCCCTTGGTGAGGGAGTCCTTCGTTTTATCTGTCCTGAATCTCCCACCAATTAGCCTCATGAGTGGATCCGTTTGAGTGCTGGCATTATGAGAGAAGAAGAAATTTTTCTCCTACTTTACTTTTTCCACACCATGTGCTTTGCTACTAGCACAGCTCTTTCTATGTTCTTAGGGCTTGCAGCTGAGGAAGCTGGGCATGCTCAGTTGGTAGCAGGGACCCAAAATCGATCCATTCCAGGGCTCACCTCTCATATATTTCCTCCTCTGCCTGCTAAACACAAGAGAGAGACACAGAGAAAGTTACTAAAGATGAAGACCCAAGAACTTAGCATTACCAAAAAAAAGTGAGCGCTGATCCCTTGGAAATCCCCAACAAACAGCAGGAGGGCCCGGAGCACCTCCTCTGTAGGCACAATATTCCCAATTACATCCTATGATAAAAAAGGATCAGGCTGCAAGAAAAATCCCATCGCACTTCCTGAGAGTCTGGCGAGTAAACCAGGTGGCTGAGAAGTGCTAATGTGCTGCCCAGGTGGGACAAGATTGAAATTTATTTATTTATTTATTTATTTATTTATTTATTTATTTATTTATTTATTTATTTATTTATTTATTTATTTCAAACGTTTACATCCCGTCCTTCCAACAAGCGCTCAGGACAGCTTACATAATGTAAAATTACAATAATACAATAATAAAACCACAATTATTAAAACAATATAAAACGGGCCTTCATAAACTAAGAAAAAAGGGAGGAAAAGAATAGCAAATGTGACTGGGGAAGGAAAAATAATCTTAAAACATCTAATACCCTTGAGTATTAAAATGATGGTTGAATAAAAAG
>JAIXND010000773.1:14034027-14047724 GCA_023646645.1 Varanus salvator macromaculatus
AAAACATCTAATACCCTTGAGTATTAAAATGATGGTTGAATAAAAAGGTCTTTACCTGGCGCCGGAAGGAGTATAATGTCAGCGCCAAGCGGACCTCTCTGGGGAATGCATTCCAGAGTCTGGGCACCACTGCGGAGAAGGCCCTCCTCCGGGTACACACACTCTGTACTTCCTTAAAATTAAAAGGCCAGCAACATCTCCCTTGGCTTTCCCAGCTGGAGAGCCATTTCAGATGGGAAGTACATGGGGGTGGTGGGGTGGGGGCTGATGCTGAAGTGCCGTGCCCCCCCCCCCCCCCGGCCCGGGCTTAACCATGCTCTAATTCTGTCTGCATAGGTAACCACTAAGCAGGATCTGAGACCGAGGTTGAGATGTCCATCAGACATGCCAATTCTGGGTAGGCTGGGAAAGGGGCAACTGCTTAAATGGAAGGGTATCTGCAGCCCAGCTGAAGCCCCTTCCCACCTCTAAACCCAGAGTAGCTCTCACTTGAAGACAGAGGGTCCCTTCAGCAGATGTGCCAAGTTTATTTCTGCTGCTGTTCTAAACGAGTTGGTGATTTTAGCCTACATTTTCTTTAAAATGTATATTTGTGTAATCGCATTATTTTGAATGGAACTTTATCCCTATTTTAGGGTTAGGGGGCTGCCCCAGGGTAGGGTTAGGGTTAGCAAAACGAGGTGTCCTGGCACGCTTCTGACGGTTAGAATGCGCTTAGAATGGGCAGAAATGTTGAGCTGCGCAGAAAAACCTTCTAAAGGAAGGCTTTTTAAGAATCACATTATTTTCAATGGAACTTTATCCCTATTTTAGGGTTAGTGGGGTGCTCCAGTGTAGGGTTAGGGTTAGCCAAACAAGGTGTCCTGGCACGCTTCTGATGGTTGGAATGCATTGAGAATGGGCAGAAATGTTGAGCTGTGCAGAAAAACCCTCTAAAGGAAGGCTTTTCAAAATTCGCATTATTTTCAATGGAACTTTATCCCTATTTTAGGGTTAGGTGGGTGCTTCAGGGTAGGGTTAGGGTTAGCCAAACGAGGTGTCCTGGCATGGTTTTGACAGTTGGAATGCGTTGAGAATTGTCAGCCCTCCCCACCCACTGCTCACCAGAAGGGTGCAGTCATCCGGGGCAGTGATCATGGCCACCAGGAAGCTATGGAGGGAGTCCAGTTTCCTCAGGGAGTCATTCCAGTGGACGTGCTGGGTCGAGAGGTTCTGCTGGGCCCGCTCCTCCTCTGCGTGGACTGCCTCCAGCAACCGCTGTTCCTCACTCTCGCACACGCTCTTGACCAGGTTCAGGCGCTGGATGAGGACCTCCCGGGCACTGTTCGCCACAGCCTGATCAAGGATGAGAGGAAACCCGGGAAGCTGCGTGGCACCAGGCCAAGTAGCTGTTGCTCCGGCTGAGTCCCACCCACTGCACCGCCTCCTGCAGCAGCTCTTCCTGGACACCTGGAGAAGCTGCAAGGGATCGAACCGCCAACCCTGTGCAGGCTGTGCCAGGAAGCAGCCGCTTTTCCGGGGACCCAGATTCCCCACAATTACATTTACAGTGGGGAATTCAGGGATTGCAAAAGCTGGGATCACATGTAGAGGAGGGACAGTCTGGCTTCAGCACTGCACAATCCACTTCCTTTTTGAAAGGGCTGCTCCAGTGTGTCGATGTGGCTTAACTCTCCCCAACACGACATGCCGTCTGCGACCTAAACTGTTCACTTCTGAAGGACTTCGCTGGCTCCTTCACATCCAGGCCAGCTAATCACAGTGGCATTTACGAGAAGCCCAGGAACCAGTTTTTGCTGGGACACCACAAGACATTAGTGTACCATCCACTTCTGTCTGTGCTGCCCTGCGTGAGAAGAGGGCAGGATTCAAGCTGCCAGGCACTTTAGTCTGGGCACTGACTCTCAGTCTGATCTACCTCACAGGGCTGTTGTGAAGATACAATGAAGAGGAGGAGACCCTTGTAAGCTGCTTTGGGTTTTTTGCAAAAGGAGGCAAAGCAGAAAATATTTGCATGGAGGGAGGCTACCCCACTTTTTCCATAGCATCAGCTGTAGCTGAAAGAGTTCAAGTCACATCTGTTCCATTTCCATTTGCAGAACAGCAGTTCAAATGATGGAAAGCTTGCCCAGGAATCACACCAAGGTGATTCCCACTCAGCCCAAGACCACCTTCTTACCACAACGTGCTGTTTCTTCTTTGGCAGCACCTCCCCCACAAATTTGGCAATTGTGGCTCTCTGCAGCTGAAGCTTTTCACACTGGTCCACAATTTTGTTCTGAAACAAATAAGCAAACAGCGGGATGATCGCCGCCTTTTACGCAGCAATTTCCAGCTCCAGCTTTTGGAAGAAACTCGAGGAGCTGTGTCTACCTTTTGCGCGCTCACCCACCGTAGCTCACCCCAGGACGGTCGGCCAGGAAGCCGACCTTCCGCCCCGCGCGGCCGGGACTTGGGAAGCAGAGCGCGCTTCCCAGCCTCCCATTTCCGGACACCTGGCAGCTCAGCCCGGGCGCGCCCGGGAGGGAAAGGCGCCCGCCCTCTCCGCGCCAGGCGCCCTTTGCGCAGCCCTGTTCGGCGCAGCGCCCGGGGAGCCGGAGCACGGCCCCGCTGCGTTGGCCGGGCGGCAGACCGGCCCGCTCGCTCGCGAGAAAGGAGGGTCCGGGTCCGGGTCCGGGGGCAGCTGCGGCGAGGGGCCTTCCTCCCGCAGCGCCGCTGCCGGGCCGACGGGGCTCACCCTCCTGTCTGCGGCCTCCTCGGCCAACGGGCGCAGGCGGTGCTCCCGGCAGCCGCCCGGGCACGTCAGGCAGCGAGCGCACGCCGGCCGCCTCCCGCCGCGGCAGAGCCAGTCCCGCGCCAGAGCGTGCTCCGAGCAGAGCGCGGCTCCGGGGCCGCGGGCCTCCTCCGGGAACCGCTGCGCGCCTGCTTCCTGGGCCATGGCGCGCGAGGGGAGCGCGGAGCCGCCGCCGCCGCCGCCGCCGCGCACCTGCTGCTCTGAGCGGGGCGGGCCGGGCCGGGCCGCAGCCTCCGCCGCAGCAGGGCCCGCCCTGCCGACTGCACCGCGCCCGCACCCGGCAGCAATTCCGTGCTGGGCGCGCATCGAAGCGCGAAACTTGTGCCGAGGGAGGGGCCCACCAGACTCGGGGTCACAGCGCGTTGACTGCAAGATGGGGGGGGGGGCGCCAGGCTGGGCCCCAAGCGGAAGTCTCATACGGGTATGACTTTGATGGTTGGAAAGTCTTTAGAAGGGGCAGAAATGATAAGCTGTGCAGAAAAAGCTGCTCAAGGAAGGCTTTTTCTCAATTGCCCTCTTTTCAGTGGAACTTTAGCCCTCTATTAGGGTTGGGGTGTGTCCCAGGGTAGGGTTCGGGTTAGAAAAACGAGGCGTCCTGGCATGGCTTTGATGGTTGGAATGTGTTTAGAATGGGCAGAAATGATGAGCTGTACAGAAAAACCTCCTTATGGAAAGCTTTTTCAAAATCACCTTATTTCCAATGGCATTTCAGTCCTCTATTAGGGTTAGGGGTGTGTACAAGAGTACGGTTCAGGTTAGAAAAACGGGGTCCTGCCATGATTTTGATGGTTGGAAAAATCCTGAGCGTGAAGCACTTCCTTGCCTCTCCTAAGATGGCCGCCAGAAGGGGAGGTGCTGCTTTCCTGCCCTTCTTCTCCGGAAGGGCGGTCCCCTTGGCAGCGTCAATGCAGCCGCTCACTGGCGGAACGTTTCTCCTGCGCTGCCTGGCCCGGTGACTGACGAGGGGGTGCACTCGGGGTTCAGCTGTGTTTCTCCTGCGCTGGCCGGCTCTGCTTCCTGCCTCGGGTAGGGGCGGGCAGGGGGACAGTGGAACCCCCACACCCGTCCTCTCAGATGGAGGGGGGGAGCAGCCCATCCCACCCCCCTCCCCTCGGCCGGCCATGACAGGAGAGGCAGGAAGGGCAGCAAGAGCCTCACATCGCTTTCAGGCAGCCATGCTGGGCGTGATGTCACTGCCGAAGCTCGCAGAAGTGACGCGTGTTCGGCCCGCCATGTTGAGGGTGGACTGTCTCCGTGCAGGCGTGTGTCTAGAGCTACTAAAGTGAAGAGCAGGATTGGAGTGCTGTATTTACAAAGTGCCGCTGTAGTTCCAGGACCAGTCCAGCCCCAGTCCGTTTCCCAGGGGGGCAAAAGCGATCCGTCGCCGATATGCCAGGAAGGGGGGTGGTGGTGACGGTGTGCAGCGCATATGTGAGGGGGGGGGGCTCCGTGCAGCCGGAGGGGCTCAGTGTGGCCCAAGACCCACTTTTCCACTTTGAGTTTAAGGGGGGCTAGCACTTGCAGGGAGCAATGATACATTAAAATGGTGGGAGAAAAATAGAATAAAACCCTAGAGGCATGTCGAGGACCAACAAGACAAGCCCTGCGCTGCGTGTGCAAATGCATCTGCAGTGCTGCTGCAGACAGCGGAGGATGCTGAGTGGAAAGCGTGTCTTCTCGATAGCTATTGGACCTTGAAGTCTCTAAAAACGCTACTATTTTATTATCGATCACCATTAGAAGCGGTGCAGAAGTCATGCAGACAGAGGCACGTGTATACTCCATGTGTACCACGCCTTTTTCTCTTGTAAGGAACTCAAGGCACCTTGCACAATGCTTGGCCCAGTTTGATGCTCACAACAACCCTGCGGGGTAGGACAGGCCAAGACTCTGTGCCTGGCCCAATGTCAGTTGGTGAGCTGCACAGCCAGGCAGGGAGCAGAAGCCGGATCGCCACGGCTCCAGCCCCAGCCTTGCCTGCGCTGGCTGGGGGAGCCTCACCGCCTCACCCAGTCCCCGCACTCCAAAGCCTCGTCCAGCCAGTGCAAGGCGCCTGAGCGAGCGGGGAGGCCGAGTCCGGCGGAGGCGACTGTGGCAGCCGAGGGCCCGATCGGTGGGGATGGCACCCCGGAGTGATGCAGGACAGGGGTGCACCCGCTGGGCTGCTCCTCTGGATCAGGAATGGGGGTGGGTGAGGATGGCGGGGCGGGGTATTCCTGGGCAGGCCAGCAGGCCTGGCGCAGAAGGGAGAACTGGGAGCAGGAGGGACGGAGCCGGGGTAGGCCCCGAGGTGGGGTGGCAACAAGCGGGATGCTGCCAAACTGGCTGTGCACCACCCTCATTGCGACGGGCCTCGCATTGGCACATCATGCCTTGGCGGGAATCCATTAATCGGTGATTGGCTCGTCGTGCCTAGGCACAAATCGATTAATCTAACCGGCTCATCGTGCCTTGGCAGGAATCCATTACTCTGCCATCAGCTCGTCGTGCCTTGGCTGGAATCCATTTATCTTTCATCTGCTCTTCGTGCCTTTTTGACACAAATTAGGATGAGTCTTGGGGCTTGGACTGTGAGGTGGCCTTGAGGGGGTGTTTTCGAAGAGGGAGACTATTTTGGGTTGGACACTACCAACATGGCGAAGGCCGAAAGTGCGTCACTTCTCCACACCCCGGGCACCTCGGTTTTGACGTCGCACCCAGCATGGCTGCCTGAAGGCCATTTGAAGCTTCTTGCTGCCCTTCCCGCCTCTTCTAACATGGCCGCCCTAGGGAAGGAAATGGGGGCAGCCGGGCGGGAAGGGCTGCTCCTCCCTCCCAGGCTTTGAAGACGGGAGGGAGGGAGAGGATTCTTCTCCCCTGCCCCCCCCCCCCGCATCTTTCACACACCCCCGGGCAGCGGGTTCAGGCCCTTCCCTGCATCACCTATTTACACTGCCTTCGTAACAGTGCAACTGCTGTTCTAGAGGATTCTGGGAATTGTAGTTGACTATAATCAAGAGCACTGGTAAGAAATTCCCAGTCCCCACAACCTTTCAGTATAGCCTATTTTCCTTAAAAGCCAAATGTCCTTCCTTATTTCCTTCTTTATTTAAACCTGTTCATCCTTTGAAGCAATACCTTTATATCGCTGTCTTTTAAAAGTTGCAACTAACATTTCTGCTTATTGTAAATACTTCCAGAACAGAATTAAAATGCCAGTAATGTTTAACTTAAGAGTGTAACACTATTTTTCATGCTTGGCTCCAAATAATTTCAATGAGGATTGCACTGGACCATTTGCCCGAAAATTATGCCTAGGAAACATTCCGCTGTGCTGCCCACGCCTGCGGGTTGGTGTTTTCACGGTAGTCTCATTTGGTAGTCTCATTTCTCTGCTCGCCTATGAACACAGTGAACAAAGTTTTTAAACGTTAAAAACTGGTAATACAATCCAGAGAAGGTTAAGGGCACTTAGGTATCATTGAAATCAACCGCAGAAACTAAGTCCCCATTCCAAACAATGGGACAACTGTGTTTTCCTGGGTGGTGCCAACCAATAGCAAGTTCATAGCTAATTTTAAACCTCACCAGAAGACCTAGCAGCATGTTGTTGTTGTTAGTCGCGAAGTCGCGTCCAACCCATCGCGACCCCATGGACAACATTCCTCCAGGCCCTCCTGTCCTCCACCATCCCCCGGAGTCCACTCAAGCTCACACCAACCACCTCAGTGACTCCATCCAGCCACCTCATCCTCTGCCGTCCCCTTCTTCTTTTGCCATCTATTGTTCCCATGACTGAATACTAATTTCCAGAGATACGACAACACATTATACAGACTGGGAAAGCATTTAGTGACATGTTACATATTCTCAGAGACACAAGTTTTGTTCACAGAGATGACGGAAGATTTCTAGCACAGACGAAATGACATTCGTTACACAATTAACCTCAATGAGAAGCTGAAAAATAACTGCTGAGGAAAATCAGTCCAAAAACGGGATTCACATTGTGATGTTATTTGACTCAGTTTCCATGAGTCGGCCGACATGCTGAAAACAAAGTCCCCATTTTCATTTAGGAGGGCAGTGGCTCCTGAAATGGGCTCCGCTCATGTGGGATTCATCCGTGGGAGGTTTAGGCATCCCTCATGTAGCCTCCGTCAGCACCCCGTCTTGTGGTCCCATTCAGAACTTACTCTCTTTCGCTTCCCTCCAAGGAAACAGCAGCCCTTCCAACAGCCTCAAAGCACAAGCCACACTTCAACCTTCTCGTTTCCAACCAGGAGCTGCTGAGTGGCACAAAGGGCCAAGTCGTGCTTTGAGTTGTGCCTTTGGTCCACGGCCGGGCAGGACCGCCACACTCGGGCAGAAGCAAAGGAAACAGAGTATTAGGCGTGGAAAGGAAGAGCCCAACAAAATCAGGCAAAATCCCAATCCCAATCCCAATCCCGTGCCGACCGAAACCCAGGACCGATCCAGTTTGTCCTGCCTTGCAGGTGAGGCAGGCAACCCAACCCAAGACGGCGCTAACCGAACCCTCAAGACAGAGCCAGCGTTTCAGCCTGCCTCACAGGGGAGTCAGACTCTCCCAAATCCCAATCCCAATCCAGTGCTGACTGAAACCCAGGGCCGATCCACAGTTTGTCCTGCCTTGCAGGTGAGGCAGGCAACCCAACCCAAGACGGCGCTAACCGAACCCCCGAGACGGAGCCAGCGTTTCAGTCTGCCTCACAGGGGAGTCAGACTCTCCCAAATCCCAATCCAGTGCCGACCGAAACCCAGGACCGATCCACAGTTTGTCCTGCCTTGCAGGTGAGGCAGGCAACCCAACCCAAGACGGCGCTAACCAAACCCCCGAGACGGAGCCAGCGTTTCAGCCTGCCTCACAGGGGAGTCAGACTCTCCCAAATCCCAATCCCAATCCCAATCCAGTGCTGACTGAAACCCAGGGCCGATCCATAGTTTGTCCTGCCTTGCAGGTGAGGCAGGCAAGCCAACCCAAGACGGCGCTAACCCAGCCCCCAGGTCGGAGCCAGCGTTTCAGCCTGCCTCACGGGAGAGTCAGACAATCCCAATCCCAAGACAGTGCTGACCCAAACTCCGGCCAGTGCCAGAGTGTCTTCCCACCTCGAAGGGGAGGCGTAGAACCCAATCCCAAGACGTTGCCAGTTTTTGCCCGCCTCTCTGAGAAGCTGAGCAAGCCCCCAAGACTCCAACAGGCCGAGTCTCCTGTGAGCCTCATGGGCCAGCACCCAGTCCTGGCTCTGCTGGTTTTCTGCGCTTCGGGCTGGAGGAGGCAGCCCCTGCTCTCTTTGTTCCCTTGCAGCCTCCGCACACCCCATCGCTCCTGACTGAAAATTGCTGCATGAAAAGCCTATTGCTTGTGTGTTTGAGCAACCTCCGTCCAGTGCCTAGCGCCCTGCCTATCTGCCACTGCGGACACACCCGTCAACCGGCCGATCCCAAACCCCACTGTGCTCTCTCACAACGTGAGGTGCGTCTTGAGTTTGGGGACCAGTCTCAGGGTGTTCGTGGCACCTCTACCTGCTCCCCACCATTCAGCCTCGCGGCTTGGGCCGGCGTCCTGAAGACTCTTACTGCCGGGTGGAGCGCCCTGGAGATTGCTTCCCTGACTCTAAGAGTCACAGTGTGGTGCTTACACGGAACAGACAGACAGACTAACTTACCTTCTGGGTGACGGAAGACGTTCTTGCCTTTCGATCCTCATAGGGGCTCCGCCGTACCGCCAGCACTTTTACTTTATTTTACAGTCTTCATGCACCGTTCCCAGCTCGTGAGCTTTGAGAACGGTTTACAATAACAAAACACAGTTACACAATGCAATACAATTCATCACTCTGCTAAAGTATCTCCCCTTAACCCAAACCCTAATCCTCCCCCACCCAGTGAATTTCAGCTCATCCCTTCAAAAGCAAACCTGTCTTTCTCGAGTATAACACAACGCCCCCCCTTCGGTGCTTCCACGAGCCCAAGGTGTAGCAAAGTGGTGAGCTGTCCTTGGCATTAATGACTCTTTGCAATGGGCCAAAACTCTGGAGCAGAGTATCAAAAGGCTTAGCATTAAAAGTATAGGGCCAGTCAAGGGGCCCAAGTCAAATCCAAACTGTTTGTTCGTCCCCACTGAAGAGGTTACTAGCCTGGCTTGGCTGCAAGCCATCCCCCTGAAGAGGACAGCTACCTGGCAAAACTGCAAAGGGCCCCCAAGCTGAATGGTCCCCATGAAGAGGAGAGGCTGGAAACGCATGAAGCTCAGCCACAACTTAAGGGAGCCGTCCCCTAAGGACGTGGATTTGCCAGGCGTCCACCCCACGAGCAACCCTAAGGATTGTCCCCATGAAGGGGACAGTTTCCTCACATGAGCAAGAACCAGAGCCGTTCACAATGCCATACGGCCGTGCACGCTTCCCTGCTCCTTTTAATTTTATGCCGCTGCCACTGTGACATGACTTTAAAGGTGTGGTACTTCTTCACTAGTGTTAACTGTTTATGACTTATCAAGGGCTTTTAAAAAGAAATTAGAAAAGATAGGATTAATAAAAATCGTATTTTGCTTCCCTGTCATTCTCCTCATTTATGCACAAACTCACACATCATTGGCCTTTGGGGCTGTTATATTGTCCCTGGTACTCTTTTATTTTACAGGGATTTTACATCAATGCAAGCGGCCCAGATAGCCTTTTACTCCATAGAGCCATTTTTGATCAATGGACTCATTTGGGGGTGGGGAGTGTCCCAACCAGATGGGCAAAGGACACGGAGCTCAGAGTCAGGGCTTCAAAAAAGGCCTTTTCTTTCTTACTTGCTCGACGGGCAACACAAGGGTATCACAGAGCAGCTCGTGGGGAGCACCGCAATGCCCTGAGCTGAAAAAGAATCCTACCACCGGGCCAACGTCCTCTCAGGCCTGCTGGGAAGCAGTCTCCATGCCACGCAAGGAAGTCGGACCCCCTTTTCCACTTTGAGTTTAACGGGGCTAGCACTTGCAGGGAGGCCTGTCTCTGCAGGAGCCTCGACCCAGAAGTCCTCGGGGATGTCAGTCAACAGTTCCTGTTGCAACAAGGAAGCGTCAACCTTCTCCCCAGGGGACTGAGGCTGCCATCAAAGTGGAGGATTTCTCGTTCCGTATTTACAAATACAATTTGCAAAGGAGGTCGCGACTTCCCAAGTGCGGGCAACTGCAGGGCCGGGGCATCCAGGGGCCAACTGCCACGGCCTGGGAGAAGGGGGTTTTAACAGCTGCCTCTTCTTACAGCAGAGATGCCTGGCCCAAGAGTGGCTGGGACGAGGCTAGCAGCAGGAGGGTTCTTATTATGCATCTTACCCTACATTTAAACTGGGCCCTTTTTTCCCTCTCGTGAGAAAGCCAAGGTGGCTCTCCGGGCTCTTTCTTATTTATTTATGGATTTGTATCCTGCCTTTTTCCTACAAAGGGCTCAAGGCAGCTGACATCTCCTCCTCCATCTTATCCCCACAACAACCCTGTGAGGTAGGTTGGGCTGAGAGTCTGTGACTGGCCCAAAGTCACCCAGTTGGCTCCATGGCTGAGCGGGGACTAGAACCCAGATCACCTGAGTCCCAGTCCCATGGTCTTAACCACTACACCACACTGGCTCTCTTATCCTCACAGCAGCAGCCCTGTAGGGCAGGTGAGGCTGGGACTCTTCTCAAGGGAGATGGCAACTTCCCACGTGAAAGGGAACTGCAGGGCTGTGGCATACAAGGGCCAACTGCCACAGCCTGGGAGTAGGGGTATTGAGAGCGTGCCCCTCTTCTGACAGCAGACACACCTGGCCAAGAGTGGCTAGAACGGGACTAGTGAGAGCAGTGGTGTTCCCTTAATTATTCTTACAGTGCATATGGATGGGGCCTTTGTCCTCCCCGGGAAAGCCAAGCAGGCTCACCTAACTTGCTACTATCACACACAACATCCCATTTTCAGAGTATCACCACCTCCCTAAGCATAAGGGGACCCCGCGCTGCTCCGCAAGAAGGGCTCAGGGCCCGAGGGAAAAGGGCTCGGGGCGCCCCTATGGGACGAGCCCTGGGGCTTGTCTCTTTAAGGCGCACTTCAGCCGGCCGGGCCGCGATGTAAGACATATAAGGGAACCGGTGCGAGGAACCGGAGGCTGCTGCGGGCGCTCGCCCCGCCCCGCCCCGGAGCTCCGCCAGGCCTGCCTCGAAAGGGGGCAACCGGGAGCGGGCGCTTCTCGCCTCACAGGGGGGGGGGGGTAGCCTGACGAGCCGGTAAGCGCACGAATAAGGGGGCGAAGAAAGAGGCCGAGCCAGAGTGCTGGGAAAGGCTGTTTTGCGCCGCCGCCGCGAGCCCGGAGAAGTCGAGATCGCCCGGGCCTTGCTTGGAGGGCTTCGCGGGGATCCGAGGACGGAGGAGGCGGCGAAGAGCCCGGCGAGGCGACCTTCTTCCCGGCGACTGAGGGAGCGGCCTGCACGCGGCTCGGCAGAGGCGCGCTGCATTCCGATTGGCTGCCCTCGCACGCGGCTGAGGTAGGCGCGCCTCTGATTGGCTCCCGAATCGGCGGGAAGCGGTGGCGGGCTCCGCCCCGCCCCGGCGGGCCCCGCCCCGCCCCGCCCCGCCCCTCCGGGGGAAAAAACCTGAGCAAAACGCGCGCCAGGCCCGCCACCGCTTCCCGCCGATTCGGAGGCGCACCTACCTCAGCCGCGTGCGAGTGTCTCCCGGGAAGACAATCGGAAGGCAGCGCGCCTGCGCCGCAGCCCAGCCGCTCGCTCCGTCGCCGGGAAGGAGGTTGCCTCGCCGGGCTCTTCGCCGCCGCCTCCGTCCTCGGATCCCTGCGAAGCCGCCGCCGCGTAGCCCTCCAAGAAAGGCCCGGAGGTCCTACAAGCAAGGCCGCACAGCCCTCCCGGCAAGGACCGGGCAACACCCACGTCTCCGGGCTCGCGGCGGCGGCACAAAACAGCCTTTCCCAGCACTCTGGCTCGGCCTCTTTCTTCGCTCGCTTGTTCGTGCGCTTACCGGCTCGTCAGGCTACCCCCGCCGTGCTTGCAAAGCGAGAAGCACCCGCCCTTCGAGCCAGGCCCAGCGAAGCTCCGACGCAGGGCAGGGCGAGGCGAGGCGAGGCGAGCACCGGCAGCAGCTTCCTGTTCCTCGCAGCGCGCCCTTATATGCCTTTTGGCTAACTAGCCGCAGCTGAGCCGCGTCAGGCTCCATCACGGCCCGGCCGGCTGAAGCGCGCCTTAAAGAGACAAGCCCCGGGGCTCGTCCCATAGGGGCGCCCCGAGCCCCTTTCCCTCGGGCCCTGAGCCCTTCTCGCGGGGCTGCCCGGGGTCCCCTTATGCTTAGGGAGGTTGTGACACTCTGAAAAAGGAATGTTGTGTGTGACAGCGAGTTAGGTGAGTCCGCTTGGCTTTCCCGGGGAGGACAAGGGTCCCTTCCATATGCAGTGTAAGAATAATTAAGGAAGGAAATAAGAAAGGACATTTGGCTTTTAAGAAAAATAGACTACACTGAAAGGTTGTGGGGACTGGGAATCTCTTACCAGTGCTCTTGATTATAGCCAACTACAATTCCCAGAATTCTCTAGAACAGCAGTTGCAATGTTATGAAGGCAGTGTAAATAGGTGATGCAGGGAAGGGCCTGAACCCGCTGCCAGGGGGGGTGTGAAAGATGCGGGGGGGGCAGGGGAGAAGAATCCTCTCCCTCCCGTCTTCAGAGCTTGGAGGGAGTAGCAGCCCTTCCCGCCCGGCTGCCCCCATTTCCTTCCCTAGGGCGGCCATGTTAGAAGAGGCGGGAAAGGCAGCAAGAAGCTTCAAATGGCCTTCAGGCAGCCATGCTATGTGTGACGTAAAAACTGAGGTGCCCGCGGTGCGGAAAAATAACGCGCTTTCGGCCTTCGCCATGTTGGTAGTGTCCGACCCAAAATATTCTCCCTCTTCGAACCCCCCCTCCCAGGCCACCTCACAGTCCAAGCCCCAAGACTAATCAATTTGCGTCAAAAAGGCACGAAGAGCAAATGAAAGATAAATGGATTCTCACCGAGGCACGTTGAGCCAATCACTGATTAATGGATTCCTGCCAAGCCATTGATGGATTCACAGCAAGGCACGACGAGCCGATGGATGATTAGTGGATTCGTGCCTCGGCTATGCGCAGATTTGAGTATGTCTGTAGATTCCTATTTAAAAAATGGGGGGGGGCTGACCCAGTAGTTCTGATGACTCTGAGAATTGATGTTTTTATTTTTTATATTTATTTTTTTTTAGCCGGCCGAAAATAATAAAAAAACTAAAAGTGTCTCTTTTGGCAAAAAGACACGACGAGCAGATGGCAGAAAAATGGATTCCCACCAAGGCAAGAAAAGCTGATGCTAGAGCAATCGATTTATGCTGAGGCATGATGAGCCGATGGTCAAATAATGGATCTGTGCCTAGGCACGATCAGCCGATGGTGGAATAATGGATCTGTGACCCAGCACGACGAGCCAATGGTCGAATAATGGATCAGTGGCCAGGCACGACGAGCCGATGGCCGAAGAATGGATCTGTCACCAGACACGATCAGCCGATGGAGGATTAATCGATTTGTGCCAAGGCACGACCGTGGGCAGATTTGAGTATGTCTATAGATTGCCCTTCCCCCTCCACCGCCCCCCCCCAGCCCTTCGGACGGCCATAGCAGGGGAGAAGAAGGGCAACAAGAAGCCTCACCTTGCCTTCAGGCAGCCATGCTGGGCGTGACGTCAAAACCGAGGTGCCCGCGGCGCGTATTAATGACGTCCTTTTGGCACTCGCCATGCTGGTAGTGTCCAGTGCAGAAAGCGGCCTTGCCCTTCGCCCATGTTGGGAGTGGCCTTTCTCTGCGCGGGCGCGTGTCCAGAGCTATGAAAGCGAAGAGCAGGATTGGATTGCGGCATCCACAAAGAGCCCAGC
>JAIXND010000773.1:14138950-14158719 GCA_023646645.1 Varanus salvator macromaculatus
GGGAAAGGTTTAAGGGAGGCGTCAGGGGGTATCCTGCTCACATGGGCCGCGTCCGCAGAAACACTTCTGCTTCAAAGGTCTTTGGCAGCAGTACATCAGACACTTACTTTGCGTGAATCGCTCTGTCTGCCGCTCCCCATCTCTAGCAGAGATCACGTCGTCGATCACTGTCTGACGCGCGTCGTTTCTCTGACGATTGCTCTGGGATGTCGAGTGCACGGTCGTTGCCTTCGGGGTCCTGGAGCAGTCAACCCCAGCTGCAAACAAGAGACGTAGCCTTTGCGTGAGACTCTCCTCAGGGCCCTCTGACGAGGACTGTCTACTGCATGGGGGAAAAGCAAGGAAGAACGTCGGCCGCTATCCCACCAAGCAACTTCGTGCTCAGCATTGCGCTCCCAAATTCAACTCAGATGGATAGCCCCCATCAAAAGACAAACCATGTCAACAAGACTGGTAAAACTGCATGCAGACGGAGAACTGAAGGGAAGGGTTCTCTCAGGCGGGTCTTGCCTGAGGCAGGCTTCACGAGAACTACCCTGCCACGGGCCATCAAGCCGCCCTTTGCATGAAGAGAGAGATGGAAAATGAATGTACTTACTCCTGGGTTCTCTTCCATAGCCAGAACCTTCGCACTGGAAATTATCTCTGAGCGACGGTCCTTGAGATGGCAAAGGGAGGATTTTGACAGCGTTGGTCTCTCAGGCACACTGGCCAAAGGAAGATCCGGTCCATATGAAGGCGAACAATGCCATAAAGAGGGCATGTTAAGTAAGCTTTCCAACGTGGACTCTGATCAAAACAAGAGCAACTGTTAAGAACCGGCCATTCCAACTCTTTCTCAAGATAATGACATGTATGTGCGTGTTTGCTCTCCTTCATCCATTTTGCCCCTTCCCAGGGTTCCTCCCAAAAATGATTTTGACCTCCACAAAAGTGCAGGCCACAAGGATTGCTCAGCTTATTCTGTCTCCAACACAGAAAATATTCATCTTACTAGAACTGTGTTACATAAAAGTTCACAATACTAAAAAAGGGATCAATGTCAAGCATTACTGGGGAGAAAATGGCTCGTCACGTACAACCTCCTCTCCCCACTGGAACCACCTTGGAAGCGGCTCAAAGGCATTTCCAAGGAGGAAAGGGGATGGGAGACCACCATCCCGGGGGGTGGGGGGGAATTGCTTTTCCTATATCTGAGTCCCCTCGTGTATTTCAAAAGAGAGATGGAATTGTTGCCAATTGCAGCAGCCCAAACACCCCAAAAGTATTTGGCATGAGCTGCGCAGAAAAATGTGTTTAGCATGGGCAGAACTGATGAGCTGCGCTATTGAAGAAGCCCTCCTTGTGTAGCTTATGCTGCAAATCTCATCATTCTGCCCATTCTAGACACATTCCAATTGCCAGAATCATGCCAGGACACCTCGTCTTCCTAACCCTAACCCTACCCTGGTGCACACCCCTAACCCTAATATAGGGGTAAAGTTCCACTGAAAAGAGGGTGATTTTGAAAATGCCTTCCTTGAGTAGCTTTTGATATTTCTCCTGGCAATCTTAATTCCAGTTTGTGATTCATCTAGCCCCACCTTTCCCATGATGTGTTCTGCATAGAAGTTAAATAGGCAGGGTGACAGTATGCAGTCTTGCTGAAATCCTTTCTCAATTTTTAACCAATCAGTGGTTCTCACTGTTCTCACTGTTGCTTCTTGACCCGCCCACAGGTTTTCAAGAGACAAATAAGATGGTCTGGTACTCCCATCTCTTTAAGAACTTGCCACAATTTGTTGTGATCCACACAATCAAAGGCTTTAGCATAGTCAATGAAGCAGAAGTAGGTTTTTCTGGAACTGCCTAGCTTTCTCCATGATCCAGCGTATGCTGGCAATTTGATCTCTAGTTCCTCTGCCTCTTCGAAATCCTGCCTGTACTTCTGGTAGTTCTCGGTCCACATACTGCTGGAACCTAGCTTGTAGGATTTTGAGCATCACTTTGCTAGCATGTGAAATGAGTGCAATGGTGCGGTAGTTTGAACATTCTTTGGCATTGCCCTTCTTGGGGATCGGAATGTAAACTGACCTTTTCCAATCCTGTGGCCACTGTTGAGTTTTCCAAATTCCCTGGCATATTGAGTGTAGCACTTTTACTGCATCGTCTTTTAGGATTTTGAATAGCTCAGCTGGAATACTGTCACCTCCACTAGCTTTGCTGTTGCTCAGACTTCCTAAGGCCCATTTGACTTCACATTCCAGGATGTCTGGCTCAAGGTCAGTGACCACCCCATCGTGGTTATCAGGGATGTTAAGCAATTAAAGCAATTAAACATTAAAATAATGGGAAAATCAATGGAATAATAAATCAGATGCTGGTCGGGGACCAACAAGAAAAAAACTTCATTTCCTGGGCAAAAGGATCTACAGTGTTGTTGCAGAAAGTGGAGGATACTGAGTGGAAGGCATGTCTTCTTGATAGCTATTGGACCTTTAAGTCACTAAAAATTTGCCCTCCTGCCCCTTGAGTTCAGCAGCAGAGGCTCTCCTCTGGGAGCCCTCTGTGAGAGACATCAGGAAGCAAAGTACCCGGAGGAGGGCTTTCTCTGCGGTGGCGCCCCATCTGTGGAATGCGCTCCCCAGAGAGGTCCGCCTGGTGCCGTCGTTATTTGTTTTTCGGCGCCAGGCTTTTTTATTCAAACAATATTTTAATAATGTCTAATATTTATTGGTTTTAATTGTGCAGCCAGGGTGTTTCCGGGTTTTAATTATAATTGTAATTGTGTTTGTATTATATTTATTTATTTCTGTGAGCCGTCCCAAGGCTATATAGCAAGGGGACGGCATATAAAACCTAAAACAAACAAACAAACAAATAAAAATGCTATTTTTTAATTATTCATCACCATTAAGAGAGGAGCAGAATTGGTGCAGACAGAGGCTCGTGTATACTTAATGTGTACCATGCCTTTCTTTCTGTAAGGAACTCAAGGCAGCTTGCATAATGCTTTGCCCAATCTGATGCTCGCAACAACAGCCCTGCATGGTAGGATGGGCCGAGATTCTGTGCCTAGCCCAGTGTCGACCCATAGGGGTTCTGTCTTCTCCCTCCTCTGTTCTCATTCTTTTTTTCTCTTTTCCTTCTCCTCTCCCATTAAAAACCCCTCATGTGCTCCCTTCCTGCATGTGGAGAACCAGTCACTGGCTGCCAGTTTGCCTCCTGAATCAAAGGATCAGACCAGATCTAACATGGGAGGGTGGTTGAGACGGGGAAATTTGTCAGTTCTGGGGAATCAGTGGCTGTTGTCCAAAGCATTCACATTTTCAGATTGGAGCAGGGGTGGGCAATTAATTTTCCTATGGGGCCACATGAGAAACTTTGACAGTCGTTAAGGGCCGGACCAATACACTTACAGCTCTGCTCAATATATAGCTCTATAAAAACAGTAAATGAAACATTGCAATGATACAATGAAAATGTGGAGCACAGAACAACACTATTTAATGAATATTCACAAAAACATTAACATTACATGAAAAGCAATAAATTCAATTCAATTTAGCAGATCCTTCAAGATAAAAGCAGTGCAGTTGTATTGCTTGCATCTATATTACAACGATATAGATTTACATTGACTTTTAATTTGCCAGTGACCTCATGCAGGCCAGTCAGGGTCAGCCGTCGGGCCCACGGGCCGTACAATGCCCAGGTCTGGATTGGAGTGTGCTTTTTGGGTGGGAGGGGAGGGAATGGAAAAATACAATTTTGATTGGAAAAAGGGCACATTCTGTAAAGAAAAATACACATTGGCTAAAGCACGGTAATGCGCGTTTTCAAATGGAAATGCACATTTATGCACTTGGGCTAGTACTCTTTCAACCGTACCCAAACGTTAGAGAAATCATTTCGCAGGACCTGCATTCCTGCTCAGAACTGCATTCATGATGGCCAACAGAAAGTGTTCACAAAATTCTTACACTACCCTAGAAGATGGTGATGAGTTTTCTCCTTTTTTTGAAGGAGAAAAACCAGAGCTCAAAGTCTCGGTTTTGGAATTTAATTGCACTTTTTGAATTTGTGAAGGAACAGCAAAGACATCATCAGATCTAGGCGTGTGGACCACTTGGAGGTGGGACCAGTGGGGCAAGACTTTTTCCACCACAATTGCCGTGTGTGGGGGGCACACTGCAGAGGGCTTCTATTTTATATTTGAACTAGAAAGTCTGAGAAAGTGTCAGAACATTCTCCTTTCCCTCTCCTTGCCATCCTACTGAAGGTTCTCTAAATATTCCTTATCGTATTGGGTCTAACCATTCATGGTTGCTGCTTATGCTCGTGCATGCAGACTTGCTGCAGAATACCGCATTGTGGGAGATGCGAAATGGATGCCAGCATGCTGTGCGCAGTCTGCTCAAGGCACATGATTTTTTAAATTTATACTTATTTATTTACAATATTTTCACCCCGTCCTTTACAAACGTCCCAGGATGGCTTGCAACATAAATAAATCATGACAATAAACTTCCCGTTCGTCACAAAATTGGGGGACTTTGCCTGATTCTGCTGGGCTTTTCCTTCTCACTTCCACTACTATTCGTTTCTTGTCTCCGCTCGAGCCCCACCGCCTGCGGACGCCAGGCGCCCGCTAAGCCAGGCCCCGCGAAGCACGGCCGCGGCGAGCTGCGCCTTCCTTCAGACGCCGGTCCCACCCCGCCTCTAGGAGCCGGAAACCCCGAAGGCTCCTCCCCGCCGGCGGCCGCTCCGCCGCCCTCCGCCCGCCGAGTCGCCGGCGCCGGCGCAGCGGCGTGGCATGGCCGAGCTCTACGTCAAGCCGGGTAAGGCGCGCCCGGGCGGGCGGCGGGCGGCGGGCGGCGGGGCGAGGCCGGGGCTCACGGCGCTCCGTCTCTTGCAGGGAACCGGCGGCGCGGCTGGAACGACCCCCCGCAGTTCTCGTACGGGCTGCAGCAGCTGCGGGGCCCGCTCGCGCGACGCCCGGCGCCCCGGCCGGCGGCGGCGGCGGCGGCGGGCGCGGGAGAGGCCTCCGGGGACGCCGCCGCGGGAGCAGCAGTGCCGGCGCCGCCCGCCCTCGGGCCAGGTGGGAGCGCGCCGGGGGCGCCCCGGGCTGGCGCGGGGGGCAGCGGAGACGCGCCTCGCCCCGGGCGCTCCTCCGAGGCGGGCTGGGGCCCCGGGGGCGCTTTCGCCTGACTCGCCTTCCTTCCCGGCTCCGCAGCTGGACCACCGCTGCCGCCACCCGCGCACGCGGCCAGCTGGCCTCCCCGGCGCCCGGGGGCTTCTCCAGGGGCCGATGCCGCGGAGCCGCCCGGCCCCGATGCCGAGGAAGCGTGCGAGGCGGACGACGTGCTGCCCACCTTGGGCGCCACTCTGGAGGCGTGCAGGGGCCGCGCGCAGGTGAGCGGCGCCGCGGGCTCCGGGTCCTGGGAAGGGGCCTCCGCATCCCCCGCCCTGCAGGCCGCGGGGCAAGGATGGCCAGCGGGGGGGCCGTCCGTCCGGGGCTCCCAGTTTCCTTTGCCGTGCCTCCTGCCCCGGTGCCTGAGACTCAGCGCGCCTCCTCTGCACTAAATGGGCTGCAGTGACACAGACGCTTCCTGAGCGCACACTGAGGGCCCACGTGGGCAATCCTTTTTTCTGCCCATGCTGGCATCCCCTTTGGGCCATGCCATGCCATGCCATGCCATGGGGTGCCACTACTTATGGTGGGCAGAAGCGCCGCCATCTCCCCTTCCTGCCCCTGTTCCCTCCTCCCCACCCCTGCAGCCCCCCTCCATGCCCTGGCCCCTGCAAGGGCGGGTATCAGTGATGGGACTCGCAGGGAGGGGCCGGCATCCTCTGCCCTGCCCTGCCCTGCCCTGCCCTGCCCTGCCCTGCCCTGCCCTCCATGGGCTCCCAGGGCTTGGCGTGAGGCCTGCCCTCACACACTGTAGTGTAGCGCTGATCCGGCTGCCCAGGGGCTGGAGTGACTGGGGTGAGTAGGCAGGCACCTCCACCTTATTCTGCTTATTCTGAGTAAGGTGTTGTGTCTTCTCTTCTTCCCAGCTGAGGACCAAGGATAGACCTTCTGTGATAGGGAGCAGTCGGAAGACGCCTGCGGGAGAAGAGTGAGCTGCTAATCCTTGTGCTTTTGCTTCCAGAAACAGGTTTGCGATGAGATCAGCAAGCGCTTGGCAATGTTGCAGCAGATGTGGGTGCAAGGCAACCTCTCTGCCCCCGTGAGGAGGGGAATGGGGATTCTGACACAAGGTAAGCCACAAGAGCAGATCCTTTGCTCTCAGCGTTCTCGCCGTGGCCGTGGCCGTGGCCTGCAGCTCTGCCCTCTGCACGCAGCTCCTCTGGCACAAGCCCTGCTCAGCAGAGCCGGCACAAGCCCGCGTTTGTGAGAGGAGCGGGGGCCAGAGAATCGCACCGGTCGGAATTGCTTGGCGCAAGGGTTTCCTTAGGAGCAGGCTGTCTGGCAGGGGATGCCTTCTTGCACTCTGTGAAGCTCTAACTTAGCTCTTGATACTTTCAGAACTCGAGGCTCAGCGCTGGGAATCTGCGGATGAGATCCATCGTTCCCTCATGGTGGACCACGTCGCAGAAGTGAGCCAGTGGATGGTGGGAATCAAAAGGCTCATTGCGGAAGCAAAGGACTTGCATGCAGGTGACCTGCCTGCAGAAGATCCTGGGCAGCAGAGTGAAGCCTCTGTGGAGCGCGAGGGCCAGTGAGATTGGCCTCCTCTCAGGCTTACCTGGGCCTCATTCTGGGGGTGGCTCAAGCTAGTGAGGTTTGATTTTCCAACCCCACTGCTTCTGCTGTGGATCAGCTTTTGCTCTCCTGACTAAAGCTGAATCAAGAAGAATCTCTCAGGTAAGCCAGAGAACTCTGAGCAACTTTTGGAAATCTGCAACGATTTGAGAGTAAAGATGCTAACTTCCTTTACACTTGCGCACATGAATAGAGCTCGGCTGCTGGAAAGCTGCTGAATTTTACAGTGATAAATGGACCCTGAACTGCTCAGAGCCACTGCAAAGGCCTGCTCATGATTCCCAACTCCATCGAGAGTTCCTGCTCTTTGTCTTCTTTACACCTTCATGGAACCATTCCTGTCTTCTGGGAAGTGCTTTCTGTACCAAGGGTGCTGCCTTCCTTCAAGGCAGGTGCACCTGGAGCCCAGTACAATGAGAAGTGGGGCAGAGGTTAAAATAAAATAAACTAATATTTACTTCAATGGCTTAAGTGTAGCAAAGTGTTTCCATGTTTTTTCTGTGACTATATTTAAACTGGGATTTATTCTGTTGTCAAACACACTCTTCCTTTTCATCAGTCATTTATTTGCATCTGGGAGGCAGGAGAAAGCCAGAATGTCTCCCCACCCACCCCCACCCCCACCCCCAGAGAGGCATTTGACATACATGTACATTTTTGTTGCTGTATTTTTACGCTGCTTTTCAGGCAATCATTTCCTCCTACAATAGCTGTTAAGAGGCAGTGCTGGCCATCCGGCATCAAAGTAAAAGACAAGGCAGAAAAGAGATGCGGGGGTGGAGAAATAGAAGGGAAATTGGTGTTTCAGGGCCAGAACAAGATGGTAAGCGAAACTGGACATGTTCAATGCACTTTGGACTATTATTCCCTTGTTTTGTGCAAGGACCGCCTTCCCTGAATAGCAGCTGGAGGCTCATTGGCCAACAGATGCAGTTCTCCTGTTTGGCTTGCCAATACTCCTGGAAGCTGGGGGTGCTGCCCCCCAGCGGCCTGGGTGTCTGCTGACGGCATTCTTCTTCCTGGATAGTTTTGCGGATGTCAGCAGCTTATTTACTGTACTATCTGGAAATTGGTTTGCCATCCTAAGCAATCATTGGATCATGCACATTTCCTTGTCTTTTCCTCCCCAATGCAGCCACGTCGTTTCATTCGATCCCCTCACTTGTTGCCCTGTTAGCACTCAGCTGACTCAAGTTCTGTTCTGCTGCTCTCTGGAAAGGCCAAGCACATACTGCTTGCTTTCAGGTTCTGAAGGGCCTTGAACTCGCTAAAATTTGCCTTGAGTCTTGTGCAAGCCAGATGCCCCAAGGCAGCCTGGGAAAGGCCATTTTCTGAAAATCCCCATGGGCCGGAAAGGGTTGGGCCGCAGCTTGGAGGCCAAGTATTGTGGACCCTTGAATGTCCTCCGACTTCTGGCCATCCACTGGCTACACAGAGCAGACCCTCAGGGGTGTGTCAGTCCTGGGGAAAGTGGCTTCTGCTACCCGGGAACTGGGCGAGGCTTCAAGGCCAGCGAGTGGACCAAGGCCAAAGCCGTGGTCCCTGGAGTGCTCCCCGCTAGCCATCCCCCTTCCTGGCCACCTGCGCTCACATGCGGGGCCCCCTGCAGCCTCCTGCCTTCCCATACTCACCTTGGCCATGCTGCATCGCCTCCAGCCAGACTTCCTGGACCACAGCGGCCAAGAGTGGCCCCCCACCGTACCCGGTTGCCAGCCACAGGTCTTCTGGAGGCACGGCCCTTGCACTGGGCTGTTCCGAGGCCCAGCCTGTTTCTAATATTCCATCCAAAATACGTAACAAGAATTTCTTACTTTCCTTTTTGCGCTAGCAGTGCCCATCTGCTGAAGCCCGGAAAGTTTCAGCTATTGGGCGGTCCAGAAATAAACTGAATAAATAGATTGGTGTAACTCAAGGAAACATCTGAAAAGAGGGACCAGATATTATGCGAGTCTAGCTTTCCTTCATATCCATACTTTATTAGCACAAATGATCAGATATAAAGTCTTGCTGAGGTAGACGTGAGCCTATCTTAGTCCAGGGCTGAGTATAAATAAGATAAAGGTTGCATCAGACCTGAAACCGAAAAGAAAGGAATGTGTGTGGAGAGCCGCACTTTTCCTCACCCGCGTTTACGCCACGGTGGGCCTCGGCAGCACCCCGCCCGTGCTGGGTCTCGGCACTTGGCCTGGCCACGCACAGCAGCTGTGAGTGCTGGCGCTGGGCACGCACACACCTGGCTCGCGTGTGTTACAGACGCTCTGCGAGCGAGTGCTGGAGCCAGGCCTGGCGTTTGGGGTCTATGCGTAGCTGGGGTCGCCAGCTTGCTGCAGAAGGGTAGCCTCCCAGTATCCGGCAACACTTGTTCCTGGAACACGTTTGGAAGGTTAAAAGAGCTGGCACAGTGCGTGCCAAAGAAAGGAGAGCCATGCCAAGGCACCTGTGCTGCGCAGCTTGCCGTGAGGAGAAGCATGTGGCCATGGATGGAGCGGTGTCTCTGTCTGAATGCAGAGGCCGGGAGACTGTCATTTTCAAGGAGCAGTTTATCTGTACCCACGCCTGACTAGCCCAGAGGGCGCAAGCCACTTTGCCGCCGCGAGCCGATGCTTGCCTGCCCCCCGGAGCTGCAGCGGTTGCATCCTCCTAGTGGGCCGGCAGCAGCATCCCGATGCCAAGCATTCATGCTACAGCGGGAGGGTTATGGGAAAGGTCCACAGCTTGTACTATGCACAACCAGGTGAGGACACTGTCTCAGGAAGCTGGCATGCCTGCTCTGTCCTTGGCCGCCAACTCCAGCGGGCCGCGAGAGCAAGAGTTTAAGCCTTGATCCTGGTGCGCCGGATCCCGCCCGCTCCACATGCCAAGGAACCGTCTGGACAGTCCTGTGCAGCGAGAGCAGCCATGCCACCTCCTCAGAGCATCTACATAGCAAAGGACTAGAAGAAATATGCATGGCACCCCCAGAATCGGTCCGGGCCCCACCGGGCGCTGCTCGGACCCGCTGCCCGCTCAGCCTCGGTGGAAGCAGCAGCGGGCCAAAGCGCGCTATTTACATTCTGAGCCTGAGCCTGGGCCAGCGGGCGGCCGCAGTGGAGGGCCCGGCCCCGCCCTACGGGGCGTGCAGCAGGGGGTGCTTCTGGCGGAAGGCTTCGAGGAAGGCGAGGAGCCCCCTCTTGCGCGCAGCGGGCCGGCTGCCGCTCTTCTGCAGGCAGTGCCCCGTGGCAGGGAAGGGGCACCCCGGCGAGTCCGTCGACATCGTCCTTCTCATCTTCAAGGCGGCGCGTGGGCTGCTTTTGGATCTCGCTTGGGATGCCGAAGCCACTAAGCACTTCTGATACCGCACCTACTCAAGAAACGATAAACGGGTCGTGGGCGCATGCGGCGTGTGCCCTGACGCTTATGTCCTACCAAACCCAACAAGGCCGATCTCTGCTTCTTCCCTGGCACACACCTGCGATTTGAGGCCGTGTGTTCACCCACATTTGAACGGGTGCCAACGCCAGCTGCGCCGCTCTTGCATGGATGGCTTTTGTTCCCTGTAGGCTCCACTTAGCCCCCCGACAAGGCTGAGGCTGGGACAGCACCCAGCTGCGGGGAAGAGGCCCAGCTCTGAACCTTGCCAAAGGCCAGTCCTGTGGCAGGGGAGCATCAGCTATGAGCCGTGGGAGAAGGCGAGGCCCTGGCTCTTACCATGCATGCGGCCTGCACCGCTTCTGAGATGGTGCCGGCATCCGGCTCACACCAAAAAGCCGTGCACTGGAAACGCTGCTGCCCCATGTCGCTGATGAGCGCAAACGTGCGGGTGTCCTTCCCGATCCCGATGAAGGTGATGTAGCGGACCTGGCATTCCCAGACATGGGCGTCCTCCGCCTGGAAGAGTGCAGCGCAGCGCAGGCAGCTTAGGAGGCAGAGACGCCTCTGGCGAGCTGCACTTCTGCCCCAGGTGCGAACCGACTAACGCTTCCACCTCTGCAGCTGCGATGGGTGCTCAGTTCGGACAACGTTGTCTTCCCCAGGTCCAACGCACAGTCCGACCGACAGCCTTACCTCAGCCGGGCCCGCCTGCATGACGGAGTCAGAAACGGTCACGACCAGCGGAGTCCACCGCTCCCGCGCACGGCTGCTCATCAGGACCTCGATGGCGTTGTTTAGCACTTGCATCCCTGGCGTGGGGGGGGCAAGGAAGAGGCAGGTGAGCCGGCACCACTGGCCGCCCCCCAGCCAGCGACGGGGCTCCTCAGCCCCCGGGCTGATTCCAGAGGCGGCCAAGTCCCTTTCGTACCTGCTGAGCACAGACTCTTAGAAGCAGCAGCACCTGCCACACTGGAAGCACCACAGAGGTGCACCCGGCAGAATCCGGCGAGAACTACGTACCCATGGCTTTGCACACTGGGACACTGCCGATGAGCAGCGCTTCGCATTTCTGGAGAGACTCTCTCACGGCACCCAGAACGTCAGCTGCCAGGAGCAAAAACAGAGCCAGTGAGCATCACCTTTCCATTCTGCTGCTTGGCGAATGAACGCCAGGTCACTGGAGCAAAGCCGTTGCCCACCATGGCAGCTGGAGGGAGCACGCAGCCTTGCAGCTCCGCCTAAAAAGGCAGCCCTGCCGATCGGCGTGGCCCCACTGCGCTGGCTGCCGGCTTGCATCTAGGCCAGTTTCAAAGTGCTGGTTTTAACCGGCAGAGCCCTACGTGGCTTCGGACAGCAGGCGCTACTGGAGAGCCTTGCACAGCTCCAGTCTTCTTGGACACCCGTTCAGCCTCCGGGCCGTCCTCCTGGGACCCACCCAGAGAAGGCTCACAGGGCAGCCCCTCTGTCTCTGCAGTGACCTCCTTGCTGCAGCCTGTGCCTCTTCTGTGCCAGGTCCACCCTTGAGCTGGAGGCCTGCAGGCATCTCCTGGGTGATCCAGGGCCTTCTCTTTTGCAGGGTCTTTTTTACTGTATTTTTAAAGCTATTTAACACAGTTGTTTTTGTGGAGTTCATATTGCATTCTAATTTTGTTTTATACGTTGCTGTAACCCTCTCAGGGAGCGTTGGCTATGGGGCAGCAGAGAAATGCAGCTATCCTTCTTCGTAAGCATAATCATAATGGTCACCTCATCAGATTTGATCAGACTTCAACAGAGCTGAAGATAGGGAGGGCTTTGCAGGGTGCCAAATTCTACCGTGGTGGCTGTGCTGCTCAGCAGCCTGACCAAGATCGCCCCAGTTCCCACAGTGCGGCACGCAAGCGACTGTGCACCAGACTGCTGGGAGCATGGCAGGTTCTGCCTCCCGCCCGCTGCCGCTTGTGCCCCGTCTGTTTTCTGAATGATCCTGAAAGTGCTTTCACGCTCATTATTGCTTTTTCAAAGGGCATCTCGGCCTGCTGTGCATTTGTTGCCATCACAGGTCCCTTCCTATGCAACTCCAGGAGGGCTGGACAGGTGCCTCCAAGCCCCAGATGGAAGAGCTGTGTGCATTGTCCATCCAGTTGGGGGAGAGGGCAAGGGGAAATCAACTCAAAATATAGTGAATGTAGCCTCGCGCTGTTTGGCTGCACAGTTTTCTCGGGGCCAGCCGAGTGTGGGGCAGCGCTTGAGCCCCGAAGTAACTGCTTCAATTCCTGGAAAAGACCAAGGGCAGAGATGCAGCCGGCTGCACCCCGGAAAGGGTCTTGCGCCACTTCGAAGCTTGTTACCTTGCTGGGGCACGTCCTCCGGCACGAGGGGCTCCAGGGTGACGGACCGAGTGAGGCCGCCGCTCGCCACAGCCCGCTCAGCCATGATCTGGAACAGAGAGAAGCCGTTCCCGGCTGGGACCTGCTATGCAAGCACGGCATGGGGGCAGAATTCAGCAAGGACGCCTCCTGGCACACCAGGAGAGGGCCAGCTAAGGACAAGCGGAGGCGTGCCTCTTCAGATGTCCAAGGGCATGGCCACAAATCAGAATTCACACACAAGACCTGACCCGACACCTGTTTGCTCAGAAGAACACAGCCCTCCTATTCAGCAATTTGCTGCCAAGTAGGAATGAGGCTTCCGCTAGGCCCCCTCGCCTCCAGCAGCACCGGTCAGGACGCCAGTTCTGAGCAGCCCCTGAATCATGAGGCCTGCGGGAGGCGTGGCAGGAGCTCTCCCCTAGCCCGCCGGGGCAAAATGTGGCTGGCGGCATCCTCGCGACCGAGGTGGTGCTGCCCCCGCTCCTCGCCAGTGCACACATATGGAGCCGCACTACACATCAGCGGGGTACCTTGGAGCACATCTCGTGCAGGGCCTTGGCGATGGCCTTGGCGGGCACGTTGCAGTGGAAGACATGGCACTTCAACATGCAGGTGTCCTTGTCGCTGGCCACAAAAGCAAAGTCCCTGCGCAGAGAGAGCACCACGTGAGCCGGGGCCGGGCACTGCCGGGGCCGGGCGGTGGGGGAGGGGGCCCTTACCTGTCCCTTGGGCATGCACAGCATGGAGGAAAGAGAAAAGGTGGGTTAATGTGGGGCATCAGCAGGAGCAGCCCCACTGCAGAGCCAGACTGCGCTGCAAGGGCATCTGGTGAGAGAAGGGAAGGACCACTTGCGGGGCAGCCGGACCTCAGGCGGAGGGATGCCCCGTCCCGCAAGTCTGTGCCCCAGAAGGTCTGTGTGGCACAGTGCCCCGCAGTGCACATCGCACGGTGGCCGTGGCGGTGATGCGGCCCCTCCCCTCGACTCACCTGCCGTTGTTGCAACCCACTCCCCAGACGCGGATGCTGATGATGGGCTGGCAGTGGATGAGGCTGTAGTCCAGGGGGTCCAGCAGGCTCATCGTGTCCTCCTTCAGGATCATCACCATGTCTTGGCCCTGCAAGGGAGACTCGCTGCTGGCCGGGCGGGCACTGCAACGGGGACGCGGGAGGGAAGAGGGGAGGCAAGAGGGCGCCCCCTTGCTGGGGACATGACTGAGGTGTGCCTGCCAGAGCCAGGAGCACTGGAAGGCTCCTCTGCACACATGACCTGGATTTTCTCCATTCTGGACAGGGCTGGTCTCAGAAACACATCAGAAGTTCAGAGACAAAACGGCATGGATAGAATGCCGTCCTCCAACATGGAAGCTCATCTCAGGACAGAAATGAGCTAGCCTACACTGCTGGCTGCCCTAGTGTTGCTTTGGATAACTGATCCTACCTGTTCTTTTACAATGAAATTAAATCCAACAATCCACCCATGGGCAGAAGCCCTGTTTCTGTTTGATACTACACACGAACTGCATATATATTTCAGACTACAGAGATCGGATGCTTGCTGTGTATGCTGTACCAAACTCCTTGCCTGGCATTTTGCAGATGACACCACCCTAAACTGAAAATGAGTGACGTTTAGATACCATCCTGTTCTTCTCTCCCGCTCCGTCTTTTCCCCGCCTCATGTGATTGGACCTGTTGCTGCCCGGGCTGTGCTCACTACATTGACAACACCCCAAATGAAAGCTCGGCACCCGACGACTCTGCGGAAGGCCAGCCGGCCGTGCCCCGTGACACCCGCAGTGAGGGAATGGAAGGAGGGGCTCGCCTCGTGTGCACCTCTGGAGGCTGCACGGGGGAACCACAAGGCAGAGACCTGGCAGTGGAAGCCTGTGCTTGCCGCGTGGGAGGAAGCGCCGCGAGGCGGGATCGATCCGAGCCCACGACGGCAGCAGCTGGATTTGGCGGGATGGCTGCGGGAAGGCCACGCGGGAAGACGGAGGCCGGCTGCTGCTCTGTGCCGCGGCACTCACCTCACCCCACCTGTCGGCAGGGCCCCACTTGTCCCACCTGCTCTGAGAGAGTTGCTGGATGCAATTATTCACTGCGATGCTGCTCTTCCCGGGAGCCAAGTCCTCCTCAGGGATCTCCACCCAGCCCAAGGAGCGCACAATGAAGCACTGGGGAGAGACAGGCGGGGTCACCACAGGGCGGGCCGTCGCACGGGGCCTCCTCTCCCTCCCGTGGCCGCACCGCCCTGCCCCTCCGCTGCCTGGGCTACATGCGCGAGAAATAATACCATGGATCCCCACGAAATTGCTCTGCTCCTGGAGTTCCCATGAGACACGCCTCTAGCTAGCCCGCCCCCCCAGCCAGGTTGCGCTGCGCTCCCAGGCGAGTGACGCCTGCTCTGCTCCGTGGGAACCCAGCAGCCGCCAAGTGCTGTGAAACCAGCAGGAATGACCTGCGACTTCCAGAATGCTGAGGCCTCATGGACCGTCTCGTTCCTCAAGGGATGCCCTCGTGTTGGCGGGGAGGAGGCTACGCGAGCAGAGAAGCCTCAACTCCCAGGGATATCTAATGAGTCAAATCTGCTTGCATCCAACGTGTGTTGCATCCAGTCTTGGCCCTACGCAGAGCAGACCAACCGAAATTAAGGGAACTTGCATTAGGCATTGCCTCCTTAAGTCTGCTTCCATTAGGGGGTCTGTTCTACACAGGACTATGACTGGATGCCACCCAGTGGCTCCACTCTTCAAAAAGCACAACTTTCTTCACGTTTGATGATGCTTATAGCACACCCTGCCTGCAGATCACACATGCACTTTAAAAACTCTGACTGCCTCGCATAACTGACTGGGCCATCTTTTTAGTAAACTAAGAGGTTAGTAATCACACTTAATAAACTACATATTGCAGCCCTAATTGTAGCAATTTAAAATCTAATTTAATTTTAAGGATATTTTGATCTGCTTTAATTTAGGTAGGGGGCCACTGTTCTCTTTGCATTGTGCATTGTTCACCAGCCTATAGGCAAACTAGCATAGTGCAACCCGAGCTTGAGAGCAACGCGGAGCAGTGATTCACACACTGACGTGGGACCGGGCAATCTGGCGTCCCGCTCCATTTGGCCACCAGGCTGCCCGGGGGGGGGGGGGCACGGCTGGCTCTCAGCCTAGCCTATTTCACAGGCTTGCTGGGAGGGTCAAATGGAGAGGAGGGGGATGGGGTGGGGCAGCTGTGGTTTCCTGGGGAAGGCCAGACGTGATGCAGCTAGGGAGGCAAGGAAATGTGCAGCTGGCCCTGCTGAGCGCAGCCCGTTTCCTTGAACTGCTCTGGGCAGAGAGGGGAGAGCAGCCCAGAGACACTGGAAGGGCGTGTGCAGGGCCGCCGAACTTGCCGTGCTCCTCACTTGCACCCTCCAGCCATCCTTTCGCTCAGAAAGCAGACTGATTAGGAGCAGTGGAGGCACCGTCAGCGTGCCGTGTGTGACGTTATGCTGCCAGCGATTCCAAGAAAGCCCCGTGAAAGGCTGAGTGTGGTCTCAGGCAGCTGCCACAACGGGCAGAGCAGGAACAAAGGTGGCACATCCCCGGCTCTCTGCAGCAGCCCCAGGGAGCTGAGGAACCCTGGCGTTACACACCAGCCCCTGCGGAGAGGCAATCTCCTGAACCTGCCCCACCCCAAGAAGGGCCTCACGGGTGCCGAGCTCATCCCCCACCCCGGGGGTCAGCAACCCGCGGCTCCAGAGCTGCACGTGGCTCTTGAATCTCTCTGCTGCGGCTCTGTCGCTCAAAACACACCGCCAATCTGCTACCGAGGCTCCTTGAGTCACAAAATACCAAGAGGTAACGATGAGGCATCCACTCAGAAGGCTGCACTAGCAGGTTAAGTAAATTGCTACATCCCTCTGCTATTGTGCAGGGAAAGAGTGGAACGAGCTACCTGCAGGCTCTCATGTTACATGAAACGCTGCTGAAAGGATTCTCTTGGTCCAAATGTAATCTCCTTCCTCTGTGCTTGGGACCTGTCACAGTTCACATCACTCGACTGTTTATCACTGACTGTTTATCAGTCACTAAACACACCTATATCTGCAACTTCCCCTGGTAGGCCGACCATGGATAAATCGAAGAAAAGTTTCTGTACCTCGGAGCCTGGCTCAGTGTGGCCACAGTGGTGCTCCTTCCCGTGCCAGGCCGGTAGCATCCTGTGACGCGAGACAAACACAGCAGCGAGATGGGCGTCCCCAGCCCCCCGGTGCAAGCCCAGCCCCTCCCCAGCACAGCTCCCAGGCAAGGGAAGAAGAGCACCGGGGCTGCCGGCTCTCCAGAAAATCACTACATTTAATTCACGCTGCCACTCAGTTTCCACTGGAGCTCGCCAGAGATTTATTGGTTCTGAGACCACGAAGTTACTTGCAAGTACTCATTGTGCCCAGCCTCATCCCAAACTACTTCCGCTTTGCCCGAGTCTCTCCCCGCTGGGATGACAGCAGGAAGCGGCTGGCTGCCTGCGACGGAGACGGCTCGAAGGAGCAACTTTGCTCTGCGACGGGTGCCAAAGGCTCACGGAGCAGGAATGCTGCCTTCTCATACGCAGAGAGCCACACTGCGTGTGTGGTCACCAGAGGAGCGCAGGACAAGGCCCCAGGGACCTCTTTTGCTTGCGCTCAGAGCAGACGTCCGCACACCCTCACCTCCTCGGTAGTGACGCCGTGGGACTCGGGATGAGTCTCTCCTGCGGCACGTGTGTCCCTGCAGCGGCCTGGAGGTCCTGAAGGGAGGCAGAGAAGATGCTCGGGGCATTTCTGCCGGCAGGAAGCCAACAGGGGGCGGGGGAAGAGGTAGCGCCATCCTTTCTGGCATTGCCCGGCCTCAGGTGCCGCTATTCCCCTGCCACGCCCCCACGAAGCGACCTGCACAGCGCACACATGCAGGCATGACCCCCGTCTGGGTTGAATGAACAGAAAGGCTTCTTCAGACCCAAACTATCCCTGCGAGTTCCCAGAGCTTATGGACTGATGAATGCACAGAGAACAAGGGAGTAACTCACTGACGAGGGGAAGTATTTCTAAATCGCACCAGGGCTGCTACCTCTGCAGCCCCCTTTCAGGGCTTGGGGTCATGGCAAAGGCAAACCCAGATCACCTGAGTCCCAGGCCTGCACTCGTACCCACTACACCACTCTGGTTCTCTCAGACTGAGGCCTAGTTGTCCGTCTCTGGTATCCTGGTATCCACTCCAAACCCCAGATGATCGTCAGCCTGTGACTCAGGCAGAACTGCAACAGCGGCCAAGCCGAGCAGAGCTCGCAGAGGCCTTTGGGCACACAAAAGCTGTGGGGTGGAGCTGAAGTCACAGCTGAAGCTTTGCTAAAATTTACCACAATGGCCCCACACATCTGCCGCTGTGAAAGCTGCCGGAGTTTATCTCTGCTGACACACGTACAGAAAATCCAAGTGACCGATACGCTGGAATCCGCCCTAATTCAGGGGATGCCAACGGCAGGCCACTGCCATCACTGCCCACAGGGAAGGCATGCCCAGGAGGGCTCCCCCATCGTACCATTTTGGGCAAAGTGGCTTGCCCGCTGCAGGCCAGGCTTGGGGTGCAGCGTGGGTGCTGCCACTGGGTGCTGCCGGAGGGCACGTGCCAGTAGTAGGTTCCTGAGGAGTCGTGGATCTTCCTCCATCCTGGAGGAAGGTCAAGATCAGCCTCCAGGTTCTGGTCATTCCACAGGTTATCTATGGGGAGAAGACACAACAGCTTCATTTCCACATACTGGGAAGAACTCACAGAAGTGTCCCCGAATAACCGTTACCCCCACACACACACATCTACAAGCTAGGGGTAAAGGACAGCACTGATGGAGACTGCCTTGGAGCGCAATGTTCTGGCTCCCAAGAAAGCCCCCCACGGACAGCAGGGTGGCTCAGATTCCTTGCTGCGACCTTGGAAGGGGAGTCAGAAAGCCGTCCTCCCACCCCTCGCCCAGCCAGCACAGAAAGAGAAACAGCTGCAAGGTCAGGAAAGCAAAGCTGGAGAAGCCGTCCAGAGACAAACCGTAATGGACAGGATAGAAATACCCTAATAAAAATAATAAAAGGAGAAAAGGGGGCATTTCAAGAGGGGAGGAGACTGGCGGGCCCAGGACACATGCCGTTCTGAGGTTAATCCCTCATGGACAGTCTCCATGAAAGATGTATGTTTTCAGGTGCATTGTTGCGTCTTTATGGCTGCATGAAGCATATTGTGCAACTCTGTTTAATAAGTTCTGAGAAAATAACTGTTACTGATTGTTGAATTATTAAAAAATCTTAATCGGAACCTTTTGGAAAGGTTAGCAAAATGCTGTTTCCAAACTATCAGTTATAAACAACTGATCAATACATGCCTTAAATATGTACTGTAATACAAGTATAACATTGGGCCTTACAATTCCTCTGCCTAATCAAATTTGATAAAATCTCTGGTACCAAATAATTACAAAATTATTTAGTATTTACATTTCTACATTATTTCTTTATTGCAGTTTTATATCACCCAATAGCCAGAGCTTGAACCATGGATCAATCCAAAATATTTAATTGCAAGAATGGGCCTTGTGCCAATATTTGTGATGCCGCTCAATCTAATGCATGTGTACTTGTGAGTATGTTCCTTGATTTCAGTGGGGCAGTTTTCCATGAACTTCCACTGGACGTCTACCTATTTTTACCTATGCATCAAATTCACTGATAAACACATTTAAGATTGGCCTATTGTAAAAATGGCAACTGACATTCCTTGGGATGGATCCATCCTCTGGAGGAAATTGAGATTTCCATGCAGGGAAAAGAAAAAAAATCAAGTTAAAAGAAACAGAACTATTACTAATACTTCTACTACAGCTGTGTACACATATGTCTGTGATGCTATGCTGTGAAGTCCTCGTCCTTAGATGTCATTGGCTGTATTATGCAACCTGTATACCACCAGTGAGTTAATTTGTGCAACTAACTAACACGGTTGACTAGTTGCAAGTAGCAAGTAGCTGTAACTAATATACACAGTCCCAATCCCTGCGGTTTGGCCTGAGGAGGCAGGAGCTGCAGGCAATGCAGACGCGGTCCCTCCCCAGGCCCCCGAGCCCGGAATGCCATAGGAACGGGATCTGTGGCGGGACCTGCGCAGAGCGCTGCACCGCCGGTCCCCGGGACGCGCCGTGCAGCACCACGGACAGCGCCCGGCGCCCGGAGGGGCCCGCGCGGCGGGGGCGCGCCCGGCCCGGCCCGGCCCGCCAGTAGCCCCGCTGGGCAGCCCCGGGGCCGGGGGGCGCCCGG
>JAIXND010000773.1:14159119-14192598 GCA_023646645.1 Varanus salvator macromaculatus
CCCCCCCCCCCAGGGTCCTTCTCCTCGATTATAGGAGGACCCAAGTAATCGCTTGGTTTGGGTAAAGCGGGCCGGGGGGATGGGGGGACACACAACATTATTAAATTGTGTTGAAAGTGACTGACAATTCACCCACACTTACACATAGCAAGGGGAATGCTGTAAGGGACTTGCCAGGGCAGCAAGCAGCAGAACACTGGCAGGGCCAGTGGAGAGATTCCTGAAACCCAATTTTCCTCTATATGCACAATTATTCTGGCTGTTTGCTTAACTGGAGGAAATTTGGGGTGCCAGCCTGTGCATGTTTAGATAGAAAAAAATGTCAGTTCTCGCCATTCCCCAGCCAGCACAAACAGCTATATCTTTTGTTGATTAACAAATAAATTTTATATGTTTATGCATTAGTAAAACAATTGCTTTCTAAGAAAAAAATAGCCTTTCTTAGTGTTTGCTGATTTACAGAGTACAGCAGTAGGCTTCATCTTAACATGGCCAAAACTGTTTTATTTTCCCATTACTTTAATATCTAATGTTTATTTTAGACGGGTTTTTAGTAGAGATATGATGCTGTGCCTTTGCGGTTGGACGGTCCTGAGACTTCTATGTATAGGACGGAAGATAAAAGTTTTAAATAAGCAAGCAAGCAAGCAAGCAAACATGGGCCTCTCTTACGCGGAAGAGGACTTCTTGCACTTCCCCGCTGAAGACAGCACTTGCACCCGCAGCCTCGAGTTACTGCAAGGCTTTTTGAAAGGTGTCTCTTTTCCTTCGGAGGGTCTCCAGCCGCTCTTTCCGACTGAGAGAGGCGGCCCACGGCCGGACGCTGCAACCGGGGGGGGGGGGGGTCGGCCGCGCTCACGTCGCCCTCGGCCCCTCGCCCTCCCTTGCCGCGCTGCCGGCGCGGGCTCCTGGGCTCGGCTCGGCTCGGCAGGAATGCCCCTTCCCGGGACAGGAGCTGCCCCAAAGCAGCCGCGACGGCCAGCAGGGCGGCGGCGAGGAGCCGCCCCGCGATCGGTCGGCTTCTGGCGTGCACGTGCCCCGGCGAGGGACGAGGAGCGGAGCGGGCATCGTGCTGGGGGACGTGAACGCTGCGAACCGCCCCGAGAGCTTCGGCTGCGTGCGGTATAGAAATGGAAACCGTCGCCGTTCGTCGCCGTCACCACCGTGAAAGCCGGCTGCGCCCCCTCCCCGCCCCCGCCGCTCTGCCGCCCCTCCCGCCGAGAGAGCGGCTCGCGCGCGACCGGGAGCCCTCGGCGCGAGCAAGGGCGCGGGCGCGGGCGCTGCGCCTGCGCCTGCGCCTGCGCGGGCGGCGGCGGCGCGGCCTTCCCGGGAACAAGATGGCGGACGACAAGGTGGGGGTCGCGCGCGGGCTCGGGGCGGGTGGCCCGGCCGGGCATCGCGGACGAGGCGGCGTGGCCGCGAGCCGGACCCCGCGCGGGTGCGGGCGGGCGCCTCGGTGGCGGCTGCCCTCGGCCCTGCAGCGCCGTCCCCGCGGGAGGCGGGCAGGGGCGCCGCGGTTCCCGGCTCTTCGCGCGTGCATGCGAGCCTCCGCACGGACGAGTTCCTCTTGCCCCGGCCTTTAGCTGCTCTTGCTGTCCTGTCCTCTTTTGGTGTTTTTCAGATAGTTTCTAAAGATAGTTTCTAAACCATTTTCATTTCTGTAATTGCTGCTTATCTGTACGTTTCATGGTAAAGTAGGTTAGAAATGGATTAAATGAAATTTAAAAGTTAAAATCTGCTTTGTGAAACTTTTGTTCCTCAGAACTATATTGCAAATTTCCAAACTTTAAGAGGATACAAGAATTTTTGTCTCAACTGGAATAGCTAGGCATATGTCACATTTTATTTTTCTGTCGAAAACCCAGAGCACGAAATTATAACAACAGTAAACAGTTAACAAAGTCACCTTCACCAGCTTTTCAGAGATTTGTCATCATAGATACCATATAATAACGTTTAAACAAGGGGGATTTCCATTGCACTCCTGAACAGCTTAAGATTGCGTTGTGATTCACAAAGGTATAGAGCACTTTGGCATTAATCCTTTGGGACAGAAATCAGAGACTAAAAAAGTGTGAAGCATTCTGCTTGACACAGCAGTGTTGCTTGGCATTCCTTATAGCCAAGACTCCAGGGGTTTACTAAGAGCAGAAACCTCAGAAATACAGTAGCACAGAAACATAGAAACAGAACAAGTCAGAATGAGCCTCCCAGGCCATCTAGTCTGACCCCCGGCTCTGCTCACAACATGCCCGCCGTGTGCGTGTCCTGCCATGATGCCCGATGGCCACATGATGCACTCCTGCTGACAGTGACCGACAGCAGCTCAGCACTGGCCCTGCCTGGTAGCCATCGCATTTGAATTGCTGTACTGCTTCCATCCTCCTCCAGGCTTTGCTTTGTGTAACCACAATACTAAAATGCACGTGTACCTGCAGTTTGGAATGTGCCTTTTTGTTTTCATTGTGTAGGACTCTCTGCCAAAGCTGAAAGATCTTGCTTTTTTGAAGGATCAGCTGGAAAGCTTGAAACAGAGAGTTGAAAATGAGGTGCAAGCTGGCGTGGGACAGGTAAAAGAGAAGCTGTTTAATCCGTATCTCTAGAATTCTACCTTAAATGTGCCTGTTTCTCAGAAGGCAGTCCTGGCTTGCCCATCTCTAAGGCAGAACTGCTGGGACTCCTCCCTTCTCGTAAATGAGCAAGAGGGCTGGTGCTTGCTACCAGTTTTACCACTTGCCTTTTCTGCCAACAGAGGCAGTTCCACAAATGAAACAACCCCCGTCCACAGTTGGTTTCTCATTATACCAAGACCAGGATCCCTGGTTTGGTGCTCTTCTAGCAATCTAGACTCCCAGATCCAGAACAAGCCTAGTCTTATGATTCTAGCATGTTCTGTTAACAAGTCGGAGTCAAAGATTGGATGCTACACTGGCCGAATCATAAGCTTGATTAACCCCTCCTGTTGAGAGGAGGAGTTAAATGAGCGATCGAGGAGCTTGCTTGCTCATTCATACGAAGCCTGAATTCTCAGTAATTTTGCCTACCAGGATGAGTGAACCATCTCACTATGCTTGACCAGTCCCTTCCAATACTTATTGGAATGCAACATAACAATTTCTCCAAGGAAGTTGTTCTTTTATTTCATGTGCAAATCTGGAATTTGTAGGACTGTGTGTATTTCCTCCCTTGAGGATAGCTTATACCAGCCTTGAATTGTAATGTGGCTTATTAAGGAAAATGAATCAGCCATGAGAATCGCTGGATTTTAACAACAGAACAAGCCATGGTGATTGCTTACTATTGTCAGTCTGTTGTGTTGTCTGAACACAGTCATGGTATTTCACTAGAGTGAGACTGGTCACTAGAAACCATAATAAGAAGCAATGGTTTGTTCTATGGCTTCTGCAGACCATCATGACTTGTCATGTTTTCTGAATTTAGGACTGGTTTCCACTGCCCTAATATGCAACTATGGCAGAGTCCTCTGGAAAGAGCAGCAATTTCAGGAGCCATCCAGTCTTTATATGTGAATCAGTAAGGAACAGGCAGGCAACATGGGCAGGGAGCAATGTACCTTCGGGTTGAATTTCAGTCTTGGTGGCTGGGCTGGTGGGATATGTGCCAGCAGTGGGAGGACTGAGTGGGGAGGATGGAAGCCACGATAGCTTGGAAACCATGTGACTGTCAGCTAGACCTTAAGCAAGCAAACTGACCAACCAGCCCAGGGAGCTGTGGTAACCACACAGAGTTGCCTGCCATGTTGTGTGAACCCAGCCAATGTGCCCCATATTTAAGTTTTGTTGTGGTTACACGGCTGTTTCATCTGCTTGTTTGTGCTGTTTTTCTGCAGGAGGGTTCTTTGCTGGCATCTCCATTTCTCAAAGGGTTCCTTGCTGGCTATGTTGTAGCCAAGCTCAGATCTTCAGCAATACTGGGGTTTGTGGTGGGGACTTGCACGGGGGTTTATGCTGCTCAGACCTATGCTGTCCCTAACGTGGAAAAGACAGTCAAGGACTATTTCAGTTCATTCCGGAAAGGACCAAACTAGAGGATAATCCCTCATGCACCGGTGCACTCCAGGAAACCTCTGCTCTCATTTTAGAATTTCTGAACAGTTTCACCCTACATAGATCGTAAACACCTGGCTTCAGTGGCTCTCCTCTCAGCATTCCTGCTCGATGGACATGTATTTACAGCGATTTCTGCGGGAAATCCAACGTTCTGTCATTACTGCTATAGCGGCTGCTTTGACCATGCCGGGGCCTGGACACGAGATTGGGCATTCACGTCCCTTCATTCTGACGGAGTGAAGGACAACTGTTGGAGCATCGTGTTTGCTTGTTTTAGATGCTGAATCCTGTCACATACCCAGGAAAAGTGGCTTTGGTTCTTCACATCTGAGCTGTAACATTTGTCCCTAATCATGGATAATTACTATAGTGACACCCGAATCTTACAGTGACTGTTCTCATCTCATTGCTCTAACTCCCAACATGTGCCATGTGCCTCTCCATGAAGATGATGCGGGTTTTTACAAGAGGGAGGCCTCCATTTTCTCCTCGCCTGTGCAAAGTGCCAGGCTGATGCTTCCCTCGTGTCTCACGTCACAGCAGTCGTGCTATTGGCAGCCTGCTCAGCCCTGCTGCCGCAATGGTGCTTGGGAGGGGCCTCTGGGGGCTGATGCTGCTCCTGTCTGTTGCTCTCTATGGCTCCCACGCTCCGCTCTTGACCCTCACTAAAGAAAATGGCCAGATCCCATTCAGCGCCTCCTCTGCAGTGGTTCTGACTGAACTGACAAAGTTAGTCCTCTCCTTGGTTTTCCTGCTCATCTGGGACTGGAAGCAACTAAGAGTCTCAGTGTCTTGGTATCATGCTGCCCCCTTCGCACTCTCCGCATTGCTTTATGCGGCTAACAACAACTTGGTAGTTCATCTGCAGCTGTTCATGGATCCTAGTACTTACCAGGTGCTGAGCAACCTAAAGATTGGCAGCACGGCCCTCCTGTTCTGCTGCTTCTTGCACCAAAGATTGTCTCTGCGCAAGTGGCTCGCGCTTCTCCTGCTGATGGCTGCGGGGGCCTTCTATGCACACGGAGGCCTGCAGGCCGTGGCGCAAGCCCCTGCCCCTGGCATGCCGCTGCACGTCACCCCGGTCGGCCTGCTGCTGATCTCCCTGTACTGCTTGATCTCGGGTCTTTCGGCTGTTTATACTGAAAGGGTCTTGAAGGCCCAGGAGCTTCCTCTCAGCCTGCAGAATATGTTCCTTTACTTCTTTGGGGTTTTGCTGAATATGACGATACATCTGTTCAGCAGCTCAGCCTCTGCTGAAGGCTTTCTGGAGGGTTTCTCATTTTGTGTGCTGTTCGTTATTGTAAGCCAAGCCCTGAATGGGCTGATAATGTCTGTGGTCATGAAACACAGTACGAACATCACCAGACTTTTTGTGATTTCCAGTTCTATGATGGTCAATGCACTGCTCTCTGTCCACCTGTTTAGTATGCACCTCACATCCTGTTTTTTCCTTTCCGTGGTGCTGATTGGCTTTGCTCTTTACCTGTATTACGGAGTCAAGTAGCTGCCATGTGCTGTCCTTTCACCCAGCTCTGTGATACGGAAGCAACTCTCTGCCAGATTAAGTGCTGCTTACACAGCGCCTCCTTGAACTTCACTTCGTTTGCTTGCGAACGAGTGACGCCTTGGGCAGCCTTCCCAGCATGGCGCCCGTCAAAATGGCGTGGGGTGGGGAGGCGGCCTGCCTGCCCGCCCTCGGGGAACATTCAGGCCTCTCTGCTGCAAGAAACCCTTTTTTCTGAGTGGGCTGCGGCAGAGACCTGAATATCTTCATGCCGACTTTTATCAGCAGCTAATCAAGGTCACATGAGAAACCAGGTGGCTCTATTGGGGCCTGCTCTCCTGTCACCGTTGTGAATGGTGACGTTGGGCAGAGGGGGGTCTATGGATGCCTGTTTCTTGCCCAAAGGGCTGAAGACTGCTGTCTTGTCTGCTCGCGGAATTTGGTAGAATTTGTTGCGATGCCAGCAAGACCGTGGGCTCCAGCATCAGTCTCCTGCTTCCTCACCCCATGCTTCGTGGCAGGGCTGCACCAAGGTTTCCTGGGGGAGGAATCCGCAGCGCTTTCCCTTAAGGTGCTTGTCTCAGAGCCTGTGTGTGTGTGTGGGGGGGGGACTCTGCCTGTCAGTATTTTTTAAAATTCCCTGCTATTGACTTAGAGGTAATTGGCAGAGTTAATTGCTGTCCCTTCTCTTTAGAGGAACTGCTTGCCAATCTCTTCCCACAGTGCTTCTCTTCTAACCCAGCTGGCTGGCAAGCGTCACAGATCACAAAGTGCCTTCTGCAACGTATGCTTTGCTCTTATGTGCTGCCTGCTCCTGAAGGACTCTCTTCATGGCAGTTTGTGACATTTTCCCTGAACCCTTCAAGAGAATCAGTGAGTTGTTTCCTGTTGCTTTACCTCCCCACCTCTATAAATCTGAATTTATTGGATTGCTGGATTATGTAGGAATAGCTCCCAGCCATTTAAATGCACATGCCTGCTTTTCCAGGTGAAGCTTTGACTTGTCTTCTCCTGAGTTGGGTTCCTGAGCACTGAAACTATGCAATCCAGTGTGAGTGGAGTTGTCCCTTCACCATTAAAGTGTTTTGTCAGATTCTGGCATCATTTGCGTTTTTTGCTGCCACCCAGTTGCTCATCTCCCGCAGCGCACTCTGCAAGGCTCCCACACCTCTCTAGCTGCTGCTGCTGCAGGGGTTCCGAGGGGCTCTGGGTGCCCCTTACGGTCAGGCAGCTCGGGACGCTTTCCGACAGTGCTCCTTGTGCTGCCAGCTATTCCTTCTTTTCTGAATGAAAGTTCTGCAGTGAGAGAAAAGAAAGAAGCGGTGGAAAATGCAGGAGGGCTACAAGAGAAAGGCAGTATCTGGATTCTCCATAAAATTATGTTAAAGAGACATGTATCTTTTGTTGCATCTTGTCCTAGCAGTTCTTTGGTGGTGGCAGGAAGCTGTTTCATCTTTCCTGGGTCATAATTAAAATGCTTTGCTGAAGCAATGATAGGTTTCCATGTAGATTCATATATGCTCAGGTACAACTACTATGCACCAACCAAATGGCTAAGCTGGAATAAGAAATTAAATTATTGTTTCCAGTTTTGTTTTTAACTCCTTTCTTTTTGTTTATTTGTTGCAAAGGTCATTGAAAATGTTGGAACATACTAAGCTACATGTGGTAAAAAGTAATCGCCATTTGACTTGTGTGAAGTGGGCATTTTGCTTGCTAAATGCTGCCAAATACATTGGTGCTCAGGCTCAGCTTGTGCCTCATACTGCACCTCTTGCACAAGCTCTTTGCAGCTGGTCCACTTTGCCTCCACGGCTGCCATTTTATGGTGACCCCCACAAAAGTTTCCCAGCTGCCCAAATACACCTAAAGACGCAGAAACATGGAGGGCCAGTGCCAAAGGTGTAACGGACCCAGGTTTTACAAGACGATGGTGGCACGAAAGGGAAGGAGGAATTGCGTGTTTGTAGGCGACAACTTGTTCTTTAATGAGTTTGGAGCATTATTCCTCAGTTCTTGTGAAATCATAATGACAGCACCTTAAATCAGCCAGAAGCAAATCTAGAACCTGATGACCAGGCTGCCTCCCCAGGGAAGTGTGGGGACGTCCCTGTGGCAGTTCTAGGCCTTTCTGCCCATGGGGGCCTTTCAAGGCAATGTGTGGAAACCGTGGCCTCCCATCAACAGTGGTTTGATTTGGTTGCTCTGCGTTTTGTTAGGTGTTGTGTTCAACATCGTGTCTGTTTTATGTTTTTTAATGCCTAGAGTACTTTGTAATAAGACAGTCTTCAAATGTCACAAATAAATGAAATACTGGTATTGAATGCTGATAATAGTAGGTTCTGCTTAGAACATATGTGATTGCGCTTTCTCCTGGTTGAACGCTGACTGACAAAGTGTGCGTTGTTGTACTCACATCTGGTATCGTTTTGGTATAGATTGTCCTTTCCCAGCCAGATGCCTGGAAGGAGACCATAATACATGGTGAAAACGCTGGCAAGGGGCCAAGCATCTGTTGCCAGATGTAGCCCATCAGCCATGGCCGCCTCGGCAGTTTCCATGCCTAACCCAGATTAGAAATCAGATTGAACAGAAAGAATTCAGAAAATTGGTCTCGTCCTGGAAGACCTGCAGCCGGGACCGCCACCGCCCCTCAAACTGGGCACCAAAGCGCATGCTTATTTAAGCGTTCCGTTCAGTACCAGCGATTGCATCAACCTTATGTGTGCCTCTGCTTCTGTTTTTGCTAGCTCCAATGAGTAAGTTTAATGCCTTACTGCAGTGGCTGAGTGCAGCTAACGTTTGGGGAGTTCTTGTCCTGTCCTGGGATGCATGCGTTGGCCCCCTTGAACCTGCTCAGGGAAGTGCTGGTTCTTTGAGTTAACCCCTAGCTTCTTTCTTTGCATTTCACACAGGGGCCTGCGGACAATCTAAGATAGTGGGAGCAAGACAAGGAATGTGGAGTGGCCTGTTCCAAGTGTAGGTGCCCAGCAGCCCAGCGAGAACAATCTCCAGCTGCTTAGCAAGACCATGGCTGCAGAGCCCAATGTCTCACAAGAATATTTTTAAAGCCACCATTCTAATCGTGGGGGCAAGCTCAGGGTGCTTTTTGGCTCTGCTTGGGGGCCAGGAAGTCTGTCTGTGTCGCTCTCTCAGTGCAGCTCAGTTGCCTTTGAGCTCGGAGTTGCTGGTTCTGAGTGGAGAGGCAGAGAGCATCCTGGAGGGAGTCCCGCAACAGCTGTCGGTAGCGCTGCTCATGGGCATCCGCCTGCTCTTCCATGTGTGTCCTATAAGCCTGGAACACCTGCAAAAGAAACCCGGGAAGGATTTTACTAAAAGAGTGAGACTGGCGCAAGAGAGCGAAGGCAGTCAATGGGAAGGACGTGCAGAAGTGGCTTGAATGCTCCTTGCGCATTCTGCATGCAGGCTGCTAAGCTGGTGGTTCTGCAGGCCGGCTCAGCTCTTTTCAAGCTGCCACCCTGTAGGGTGGAAGGAAGGTGTAACCTGGGAAGGCATCACGATCGCCTTGGCAACAGAACTTCCAGAAATGTTACAGGAATCTATGGAGACCATGATCTCTTAGTGATGGTTTCCTCCTGCTGCACTTGGAGAAGAGAGGCCACCGGGGCCCTGAAGAGCTCGGCCCCAGGGATAATCTGACTTCTTTGGCACGCTTCTGTACTGATCTGAGTGAGAGATGATCCCCAGGCACTACACTGCTACGTAACTGCTGGCACTCAAAATGCTAGGGATGCGGCCGTGCTCCACTCAGCCTTGCCTAGTTACCAGCCCTGTAGTGACAAATGCAGGGCAGCTTTCCTAGGAAGATCAGGAACATTGGGACTCCAGGTGGAGAGGATGCGCCCCGCAGAAAGTGGGATGGGCAAAGCAGGGGCGTCTCGGGGCCGCCCCCCAGGTGTGCAGGGAATAGGCAGGATCGAGCGGTGCCAGGAGCTGGGTGTAGGAGCTCACGCCCCATTTCAAGCATCGTCCTCTTCCGTGGATGTGGGTTAGTGCATCCAATGGCAAACACGCAAATGTTGTGTTGCACAAGCAAGGGCAGCTCACGGTTGTGTGGGCCTGCGGCAGCCCTTTAACCCTACAGATTCCCCCACCTCCTGTGGAGGCTTTGAAATAAAGAAGTGAGCTAGTTTATTATGAGATTCCCACCTCAAAGATACCACCAGCTCAGAAAGGTATCAGAGATGGAGAATGAGAACTACAGGGACCTGCAGGACATGTTTTTTCCGAGTTTCTGATTCATGTCGGTGTTCCTGGTGCAGTTCATTTAGACCCCTTTCCACTTCTGCCCGTTCTCTTTTCAGTGCTTCCACATGCAAAGTCGGCAACTGTTCTTCCTTCTGCCAGAGCTGAGCTTCTTGCTGAACTGGAGGAAGCTGAAATTTGGGGAGAGAAGGGTCACTTCAGATTGGCTGTCCTGACACTAAAGACAGGCACACAGACATCTTTTGAAATCTATTTAGTCACCCTTTTAAGACCTGGCACTGCTTCTACCATTGGATGATTATAGGAAAGCTCTTGTCTCATATATTTGTTGTATATTTATCTTAACAGAGCTGTCTTGTCCCGTCTCTCACACAGAGATTAATTCCGTTCTAGTGGAACAGAAAACTCCAGACTGCAGATTTCTAGCCAGCACCCAGTACAGTAGGGGCCTTATTACATTTACAGGAAGGCATGAAATAGACATTCCGTTTTTAAAAATCCCATCACTTGCTGATGGAAGAAAACCTGCCCAGCCTTCTGAACACTTCAATCCAGGCACAGACGGACCAGGATCCCAGGCTTGCCCCCAGCACTTACGGGGCTCTGTGCTCGGGTGGTCCCGTTCAGGGATGGGCCTCCGAACGCACACGATGCCTCAGCTGACGGATTCTGTCCCAGGGCTCCTTCCTGCAGGGCGCCCTGCCCAAGGCGGACGTCTGGGGCGCTGTGACCTTCCACCAGAGGCAGATCTCATAGATCAAATTAGTGGCAAAAAGAATGGGCGCGGTGAACTAAAACATTCTTGCTCCCTGCGCACAGCTGCCAGAGAGGTGGCTTCTGTAACTTTCCCCACAACTTGTAAGGAAGATGCCCACCAAGGAAAGTTTCAGGGGCTCTAAAGCAGGGCAGGGGGCCTGAGGCTTGGAGCCACCGGGGCCTCCCAGGCTTCCAGCCTGGCCTTCGGCGTCCCGCAGGCATCGCTGCTCCCAGCGAGCCGCTCCATGCCAAAGGCTGGAAGCCCTCCCCGGGGACTGGCTGCCGACAGCAAGAGCGTGAAGTGACAGGTGCCTTTCCCACTGCTCCTTTGCCTTCGGCTGCACCCCCTGGAATGTGGCCCTCCAGAGCTGCTCCAAACCTGCTGTTGCCACCTTCTTTTTGTGTGCTTCCTCTTGGCTGGGCTGGCTTCCTAGCTGGTTCCCAAGTTCACTCCCGTCACCCCTCTCTGATGGGACCTGGTCCAAGAGCAGAGCACACACAGGTGGATAAAACAAAAACCAAGCAGGTCCTATTCTCTTTCTCCCCGCTCCCCACCTCTTTCTCTCACACACAAACACATGTGCGTAGTTGTCACTGTCCTAAAATCCAGGTGAAGCAAAGGTATTTTTACATGGAAAGGACAGCGCACCACAACAACCAGGCACAGGAAAAATGCCTAAAGAATGATTTCCCCCCAGCTCCTGGGGTTCCTACGGACCTACAGCGCTTCTTGCACTGTCTGCTATGGCACAATATGTGTTCCCCAGAGGCCCAGAGAGGCGCTAAGCCGCATCGTTCCAGCACATACCCTGGTTTCAAGAGGTGCATCCTCCTTCATTTCACATGCCCATCCTGCTTTCTTTTTCACCCAGTTTTGGCCCTTCAGCACCTGGAAAACAGTCCAGATCACCTGGTTGTGCGGTTAAGAGGCAGCCTCCTGCTGTGCTACCAAACCAAGCAAAGGTTCGCCTCTGCACAGCCTTCTCTGTCTCTGGCTTCCATGCTCCAAAGAACTTTTGGCTCATTCTTTTTCGTATCTTCCTTCCATCCCACCGGGGGGTCTTGCTGAGCTTCAGCTGCCCAAGGAAAGCAGGCAGCAAGTGAGAACCATTTCCGTCTCAGCAGAAGAGGTTATGGATGCATCCCTTTTTGTTCAGGGTGGCACATGGAGCTGGTGCAGGCCCCTCATAGCGAGCTGCTCGAGTGGTGAGGTGCCGCATCCATTGGCAGAAGGAAACACGGGCAGGAGCAAGCTCAGTGGTCCCCATTTGTGCAACACGGAGCGGCCACGTATCTGCGTCAGTGTCCATGCTGCTGGGTCTCCCATTCTGCCACTCATGGGGAAAAGGCCCCTGCTCTTTCATGCAACCAACGCACCAACGCGTGTGCTCAGAGGCAGCTGGAATGAGCAACGGGGATTCTTCTGCCCTCACATCCTCCTGTGAGCTTCCCACACCCCCCTCCGCCAGATAGGATGAACTCAGGAAGGTGCAGAAAGGAGCAAGAAAAAAGTATCAGGCGATGGGAACATCTTGCATGTGAGGAAGGGCTAATGTAGTCATGCCTTTCTGGCAAAGGAGAGGAGGGAATTACTAATGGGGGAGTCCAGATGTTATAAATTAGGTGTGCTGTGCAGAATATCAGATAATACCAGGTTCTCCCGTGAAATTCATTGACAGGAAATTCAGGACAGACAAAAGGAAGCCCTTCTCTCAAAGCATGGGCTTCCTGCTGCCGGCGCCATCATGGCGCTCGAGGTGCAGTGGCTTTGCGAAGGGATTGGAAAGCCTCGCAGGGGATGGGCCCGCAATGGCCATTCTTCAGGAGAACTCCGTGGAACCTCCAGATGCAAAGACAGCCAGTCGCTGGACGGAGCTTCCGGGTGCCTGCTACAGGACGGGGCTTCTGCTTGAGAAATTCCTGGGAGCCTCTGTGGGCCTTTAGCTTGGTCCGGGCTCTCCACACATTCTCAAGCGGATCACCTCTGTGTGGGTCAGAGTAGTTCATGTCTAGAGTCTGATTTAGATCGATCTCTAAGAAGTGCTGGTTATGCGTGTCCTGAGTGCTCGGGAGTCTCCAGGTTAATTGGGCTGCAGTCCAGAAGTTGGCCTCCTTTTCTCTGGCTGGGCCAGATTTCTGGCAGAACTGGGGCAGCCTTGCCCCACCTCTGTGTCAATAGAGCTGCGCTACACGGCTGCGCCCGTTACCTGTAGCTCCTTTACCGCCCTTCCCAGGCTGCTGAGCAAGCAGCCCTGTTCCGTCTGAGCACCGAAGAAGACCCGAGTCCTCAGCTCCGCTATCGCGGCTCTTCGTCTCTGAATCTCTTGGGCCGGATCCCAGCGGGTCTGGGCCACTCTCTTCGCCGTGGCCCGCACCTGTCCAGTGAGCGCGAGGGCGGTCTGCATCTCTTCCCCAGAGGCATCGCGAGGAAGGCAAACTCTCAGCAAGGCTGTCCGTGGCTCTCCCTGTGCAACGCCTCGGCTGTTCAGTGGTACTTCAATGGCGGAGGCGCCCCGAGAGAGGCCTCATTTCCCCGGCCAGAATACTGGGGAGGGTGGAGAAGGGGAAAGCCTCTCTCTCAGGTGGGGCATGCCGATCAATCGACTCCTGCCCGAGCCAATATCCTGCTGTGCCTCGAACCATGTGGCAGCGCGTGCTCCGGAAGAGCAGCCACACACACTGGGACTGAGAGGCCCTCGGGCTGCCCGGGCCCCCGCTGGCATGCCGGAGGAGGGCCTTCCGGAGACGCAGATGCCGTCCTGCTGGAGGCCGGGAAGCCCGTGCAGACCTTACCTGGCAGCGTCAGGCACAGCAGCAAGAACGTGAGGGCATTTTCTTCCAGCAGATGCCTCAGGATCCGGGAGCAGAAGCCGGCCTCGGAGGGAAGGGCTCTGTGCGATGCAGCCCGCAGGAGCGGCAGAAGGCTGTGCATAGAAAGAGTGGCAAGGACGGCCCCCGCTGCAGCCTGTGGGGGACATCCGGGTGCGGAGAAGGAGCTGGCCGAGGTGGGCCTGTGCGCAAAGCAGAGCTTGCCGCAATCCAGGACGGGGATGCCGGACGAGCCGTCCTCTGGGTGTTGCTGGCCTGGCACTCCCGCCAGCCAGCCCTCACCACGGGCTCCGTGGGCTGGGGCTGATGGGAGCTGCGCCCCCCGACATCAGGAAGGCCGCACGCTCCCCTGCCCCGGATCTGGGAGCTCCGGCTTGCTAGGAAAGCCAGCATGTGGCCCCAGTGCGCTGGCTGGGAACGTGTGCGCGCCCCATACTCACGGATTGGCGCAGGGCCGCCTACCCCCTGCAAAGAGGTCAAAGATCCTGACAGCAGTGCGTCGAAGCCCCCGGTCGTCCACCTTCGTCTCCACTGTGATGGTCAAGAGGCTGCCGCATCTCAAGGAAAGGAGGAGCGAATTAAGACTTACCGACTTCTCTGCAGCTTTTTGACAGCTAAAAGACTGAGATTACAAGGTTGGAGGGACAAGCATCCCATTCCTATGGTACAAATGATTGAGGACCTTGGCAGGTTTTTTTATACATGAACAGGTGGCATATAAATATGAACATCACATGGATATTTATTTGGATACTTGGTCTGCTTTTGTTGAAGCCTCCGTATAATACGGCATGTGAAAAATGGTGCTGGAGAAGAACTTCACAAGTACCCGGGACCAACAGCAAGGCGGGCAAGTGGGTCCCAGATCGAATGAAGCCAGGCCTTCAGGCGTGCCAAGGCGGAAGCTGCTGCATTTGGCCACGAGACAAGAGGGAAGACAGTCGTGCCAGGGAGAGACCAGGCGAGAGGCTCTGGTGAGGAGCCGCAGGGCAGCTTTTGCAAGAGCTGAGCCGAGCAGGCCGGCCACGGGAACCGTCCGGAGGGTCAGCGATTACGCGAAGGCACACGGCAGCAACATCGCGTGTAAAGTGTACATATAATCGCTAGAAAGCATTCTGGCGAGTGTATATATGCTTTACATTTGAGGTGTGCATGCGCATGTGTTACCAAACAGGACATTGTTTTAAACCCAGGTTGGGGACCCCATTGCAGGAGTCGCTGCCGGGCACTGGGGAGCCCTGGAGTCCCCGCCCCTCTGCCCCCTGTGCCCCAGCCAGACCATCACTGCCCAGATCTCCCTCAGCTGAGCGGGCAGCACCTGGCACGTCTGCCTGGCCGTGAGCAGAGCCTTCCACGCGCTCATGGACCCAGCTTGCTGCTGCCTTGTCAAGCCCCCCCTCGCTCTCTCTTTAGCCCCCTCGCTTTTCGGTCCCTGGGCATGCTGCCGAGGCTGCAGCCCCCTCCATTCCTGATAACTCTCTGAGCTCCACACGTCTTCGTAGGAAATGGAGATGGCAGCTGCCAGTTGCCCTCATGTTGCTTGGGAGCAGTTCCAGCTGCTGCTAGGAAAAGGCGCTCCCATTCTGCTGCCAAGAGCCGGGCTGCTCAGTGGCGTGAGCGAGGGTGCCGGGGCACCGGGTGGCCGTGGCTGCTGTGCTGCCGGCACTTGCACTGGCACAGTGCACGGCCATAACGCTTATTGCAGGATGTGCTTGGAAGAGACCACAAGGGAGAGCCTTCCCTGCGTGGCATCTGGACCTGAGGGCTCCGAGCGGCACCCTCATGGCCCTCTTCCTGCCGCCGGGCTAGAACGGTCCTCTTTACCCGGGCCGTTCAAAGGCTGTCTCACGGCATCAGACGCCTCCTGATGGCTTTGATGACGGACTCTTGGCTTTGGTGTTGCTGTACCTTGCATTTACGTGACTTTTTATAGCCACACTTAGTGCACAGCATCCTTGGACCCATAAGCATGAAGAGTGGGTTATAATAAACTAACACTTATCTAAATACTGACATGAGCAAAAGGCTCGCGGGATAGTGGCAAAGAGCCAGTGGCAGAATCAGTCCCTTGTTGAATCTGTGCTGAGCCAGCAATTGAGCAAGTTCCTAGTGGCTTCCTTCCCCAAAGTGAAAAGCCGCAGAAAGGCAGTGTGCTTCTGCAATCCACTTAGTTCTCCTTGCCAGAAACCGTTTTGGGCTGGAGGTAGTGAAGCGCCCGCAAAACTGTGGATGGGGCACCAACAGAACTCTCCCCAGCTGCAGAACAGGAATCGGTCCAAATCCTTAGCAACAGTAAGTCAACAAACACGGAGAACCGAACAGTGGCCCACGGATTGCGTACGTCCAATGTATATTCCAGTCCTCAAGCAAGGAGAGGCAGAAAAGTGCAGCAGCCCGTAGGACCGTTGCAACTAAATTTTCCACACATGCAAAGTGATGCGCGCAGTGTTGCGACAAAGGACACTGCCCTGCCTGGAACGAGGAATGTCAGGCATCCAGGCTGGATTCCAGAAAGGAAGAGGCACTTGAGAACATCCTGCCAATGTGCTTTAGTTACTGGAGCGCAGCACGAAAGTCAGGACAAGACCAGCCTGTGCTTCTTAGATCACAGCAACACAGAAACATAGAAACAGAGAAACAGAGCGAGTCAGAAGGGGCCTCCCGGGCCATCTAGTCTGACCTCTGGCACCAGCCGGCTCCGCTCACGACATGCCCACCATGTGCATGTCCAGCCTGTCTTTGAACACCCTCACCGATGGGGCCTCAACGACCTCCCGTGGAAGCCCATTCCATGCCCTCGGGGTCCCGACTGTCAGGAAGTGCTTCCTGGCATCCAAATTGAACCTTGGCTCCCTGAGCTTTGCTCCATTGGAGCGCGTCCTGCCTTCCTCTGCAGGGGAGAACAGGCCTCTCCCCATCTCCATGTGACACCCCCTCACATACCTGTATGTTGCCAACATATCCCCTCTGAGTCTCCTCTTCTCCAAGCAGAAGAGACCCAGTTTCCTCAGTCTTGCCTCATACGGCATCCCCTGCAAACCAGCCACCATCCTTGTGGCCCTACGCTGCACTGACTCCAACCTGGCTATATCCTTTCTGTAATGAGGGGCCCAAAACTGAACACAATACTCCAGTTGCGGGCTCACCAGAGTCGTGTAGAGTGGTAGTAATACCTCTCTCGATCTAGAAGCCACACTTCTGGCTATGCAACCAAGGGTGGCATTCGCCCTCTTGACCACCGCATCACACTGCTGACTCATGTTTAGCCTGCGGTCAACCAGTACCCCGAGGTCCCTTTCACAAGTGCTGCTCTCCAGCCACTTGTCACCTAACCTGTACTTATGACAGCTATTCTTATGCCCCAAGTGCAAGACCTTGCACTTACCCACATTGAACGCCATCCTGTTGTCTCCTGCCCACTTCCATAGTCTGTCCAGATCCTTTTGGATCTGGTGTATCTGCTCCTCAGTTGTGGCCACTGCTCCAGTTTTAGTGTCATCTGCAAATTTGATCAGCCTGTTCACCCCTTCTTCCATGTCGTTAATGAAAAGATTAAACAGGATCGGCCCCAGGACAGAGCCCTGGGGGACCCCGCTTGTCACTGGCTGCCATCCCGACGATTCCCCGCTAATGGTTACCTTCTGCTTTCGGTCAGTCAACCATGCCCTAATCCACCGGACAGTGCTTTGGTGTATCCCAAAACTCCTCAGTTTCTCCACCAGGATATCATGGGGCACTTTGTCAAAGGCCTTGCTGAAATCCAGGTATACCACATCCACTGCATCCCCTCCATCTGGCCATCTTGAAACCTTGTCATAGAATTCCACAAGGTTTGTCTGGCAGGACCTGTTTTTCCGAAAGCCGTGTTGTGTGGCTGTCAGCCTCCCTTCCCTATCTAGCATCACTAGATCTCTCTCTATTATGAGCCTTTCCATTGTTTTTCCTACAACATCTTTGACTGTGGATCCCAAGAAGGAAAAACGGGGGGTCCTCAGCACAGGATTTTTCATGCTGGGCATTTAGAGAGTTCACACACTGAGGGAACAGCTAATTAATCAGTTAAATGAACTCTTTTGCATTTTGAACAAGGATTTCTCTTAGGGGGAAGCACTTGTTCTGCAAGGCATGAAAAGGCTCTGCAAGCAGAAACTCACAGCAAGCAGTCCAGAAAGGAACACCCACAAAATGCGACCCAGTGTCTGCAGGAACAATTATGCGAGCATTTCAGGAGGATAACTCTGCAATTTCCTTTAAATTTCAGTGAACTGGGCATGGCAGTTTTGGGCGACTTTCCCAGTGGGGATCCGTTCCCCCGCCTTCCTCATCCTAAGACGGCCCCTGCAGCAGCCTTCCCCAGCCTAGTGCACACCAGAGGTTTTGGACTGGAACTCCCAGCATTCCTGACTACTGGCCAGGCCAGCTGGGTGTGATGGGACTTGAAACCTGGAACTTCTGGAGGGCACCAGGAAGCTTGGCTGGCACAAACGTTGCAGGAGGAGGAGAATTATGTTAAGTCGCACTGAGTTCATTGGAACAAAGCAGGGTATGCGTCTGATATAAATAATACATAATCAGCGTCTAAAGGCACAACCCTGACATGCCCGGAAGTGAGGGAAGGAGCAAGAGTCGTGGGCAGAGAATGCCTCCGTGCCCGTTCTCTGCCGGTGACCGTGTCCCAGGGCAGCGCCACCCCTGCTGCTCAGCTGCAAGCAGCCTGGGGCGTGCAGCAAGTTGCACACAGGAGCTTCTCGCATGGGAACGTCCTGGTTTGACCACCAGAGAGCAGGCCCACGCCGGCTGCGCAGAGCAGAGCAGAGGCACAGCTGGCAGAACAAGACTGCTCAGCCGCTCGAGAGGAGATCGCCAAGAGGCGCAGTCAAGCAGACGGCAGGACGAGGCCGTTGCAGAAAGCAGTGCAAGACTCTCTGCTCCTGCGCCCGCCCTGCCTGAGAACCTTACGTGGTCTCGTGCCGCTTCCGGAGAGACTGCTGCAGGCAGCTTTGGTGCAACGACCTCCCTTGGAGGTAGAGACGGGTGGCGGCTCGTGGGTCGGCCACGACTATTTCAGTTGCCTCTTCCACCATCCTGAAGAGAGGAGGAGAGAGACTTGATGATGAAAAGGAAGCGTAAGGGAGCTAAAAGAGTCTGAAATGCCTGGCCCAATGAAAAGGTGAATCTTTCAACAGCTAGGCTAGGCACTCGCTTCTCTGTATTCTTCTTTACATTTATGTAAAGCTAGTTTTAGGCCACCTTATTGGTGGGACTCTCTTAAGGCATATTAGATGGAAGCCATAAAAACTGGATCCAACACCATACAAGAATCAATAGGTACATATTGAATAAAAATAACTACACCTCTTTTTCCAGTTTTGTGGAATAGCATCTTTAGGCCTAATCCAAAAAGGGTTCGCCAGACCTCGCAAGCTCTGCTTTCTGTGCTTTACAGGGTTCGGGTTAGGTCTGAAATTGGCTTTAGCCCGACATGCACACCCCGCACAACGCAGGGCCAGCAGTCCCAGGTTTGCCTCCGTCTGTTTCCTGCCTGCCTCACCCAAGGTCGGTGCAGAACAGCCCCAGAGACAGCTGCTTACAGGCCCAGAGGCGGGAGCTCCATCACTTGCAGGGTGTCGCTTTTGGGGCTGAGCAGGTCTCGGGCCTTTCCGTCTTCATAGATCTGGAATGAGACTGGCGTGAGCGAGGAACGACCACAGCTGCAAATGGACAAAAGCGGGCGAGCGGCGGAGGCAGCAAGTGGGGACTGCAAAGAATACGACCACGGGGAGAGGGTGCCCGCACCGTTGCCGGAGGCCAGCGGGCACGTGGCTGCTTCAGGGCTGCCGCTGGGGCAGCGACCATGAGGTGGCACCTTCCTGCGCAGGTGCCCGTGCACGGGGCAGCCTGGGCAGGGTGTGCTCACCTGGACGAAGCTGACGGTCTGCAGGCGCAGCGCGTTCTTCGAGGCAGAGTGGGGCTCCTGCAAGACGGCCTCCATCACCTGCGGGCAGAAGGGAGCAGCTCTTTCCGCGTGGCCCTCGCTGCCATCTGGTCCTTCTGCCCATTTTCAGGGGGACTGTTGTCCTTCGTCCACCCACGCACTCCCAGCGATGCCTTCGCTGCATGCTCATGAGCCCTCCTCGCTCGCAGGCCTTTGTGGACCTTTCCACGATGCTGTCTTCACCCTGGGCCTCCCTGCCTGCTATTTCACCGCAAGGAGAACACCGCAGTGTTTTCCCGGGTGACGCCATCATCGGGTACAGAGGCCGAGTGCAAAACCTGCATGCCGGCCTGTGCCAGCCAGCTGGACTGTGCAGCATCTTGGCAGCAGGGAAACTCGGGGAGAAATCCTGGGCAGCGGTCCTTCCCCACGGAGAAGGACTTTCTTCCTCTCTCAAGGGGAAGACAAATCCTGGTAGGGCACCAGGTCGGGCGCTTCGTGGCCGGCCCTTTGCAGACCTGCTGCCTGGCAGCTTTTAACCTGCGACAGCGTCTGAGCCTTTTGTGCTGGATTCGCAACATGCCGTGGATGTGGCTGCCACGTGTGTGCCTGCGATGTGCCACGAGAGGCACAGGAAGCGGCTGGATGACGAGTCTGCCGCATGGACAGGCGGGAGAGTAGAGCGCCCCATCCCCTCCAGGCCGGGATTTGGTGGCACGGGCCACATCTGCCGAGCTTAACTCTGCAGCACCTTCCGCTCACAAGCTTGGCTCTTGGCAGTGAGCCGAGAGCGCAGCACAGAGCCTTCCCACAGCTGGAAGAGGAGAATCATTCAGAGTTCTCAGGCCCACCCCGCGTTAATTTCTGAGCTGGCTGCTAATGGACCACTGAAACGCCTCAGTTTGAATCAGTGGCTAAGCTTTTAATCTCTAACCGGAGGGGAAGAGTGAGCTGGCTGCCACCACTTGATTCCGCAGTGACCGCACCTCTCTCCCTCCCTTTGGCTTCACCTTCTGGATGAGGCCTTGGGTCTCTGCTTGCGGTCCGCAGCGATGGGCTTCGTACACCAGCAAGGACAGGCTGTAGCCAGAAGGAACCCGGGCCAGCAGGGGCTGCAGCTTCTGCAGGAACAGCTTGTCCTGGAGCGGGGACAAGAGGGGAAGCCTGAGCCCCCGAAAGCCCTCCGTGGCCGATGCAGCCTCGTCTTCAAAGAGTCCCCTGCCACTACACCAAACACTTTGGAACCCACCCAGCGTTGTCATGCAACACCCACAGTGAGAGTCGCTCCTACATTTTTATTTTTACATATTTCAGATGCTGGGAATTTGAGTGAAAATACCCTTCCTCAAATACTTTCAGGAACTAATTGGAATATTACAATGCACAGCAAATTATGCCAAAAATGCTGACATATTCAGGAAGAAGAGCTTATGAGGAACAGTGCTTCTCCCCAAAAGCACATGGTGATTAAGATTTCCAAAATGGGTGTGTGTGTGTGTGTAAAAGTTGGTATGCAGTTATCAGAGTTATACAGCTGGTGCCGGAGGTCAGGCTAGATGGCCCGGGAGGCCCCTTCTGACTTGCTCTGTTTCTGTGTTTCCTCGCCCTGTGCCAAAGGGTGCCTGAGTGTAGAAACTGGACTACAGAAACGGGTAAATGCTGCAGGCCGGCAGTTTGAGCACTTAAGAGATTGTACTTAATTGCAATTTGGAGAGGCACTTAACACAATCGTGTGTGGATTTTGGGTGGTAGCCTTTGAAGAGGGCTTCTGGAGAGCTGCTGGGGCCCATGAAGTGATGCTTGGGACGGAGAAAACGGGTGGAGCAGCCTCCACGGACCACCCTCCCTGTGGATGGGCAGCTCAGGCGCACTCCACTGCGCGAAGCCCGGACCGTGGGTCCCCGCTGATTCCAAGGCTCGAGGTGGGCTCCCGATCTGCCTCACCACAACCCGCTTGCAAAATGGGCGGCACGTGGGACAGCCCGGTGCAGGAAGCACTACCGCACCTGGCACAGCAGGCAGGTGCGGGCTCCTTCCCAGCAGTGCCTCCGGCTGGGCTTGGCTTTCCAGGCCGCCCCCCCCCGCACCCCACATGCGCACGTGCAGAGAGGAAGAGGAAGGCCGAACCCACCATGGCATCTCAGGGCTTCCAGGACACTCTTATTTGGCCGCCTTGCCGACCTGCTCGGACAGCAACAAGCCCAAGCGGCTGGTGACAGGGGGCATTGTCTAGCGTAAGGGCACCGCTCTCACACCTTTACAGATCTTCCGCCAGACCTGCATCTGGAGCGTCACTGCTTGATCACTCCACTTGTGCACTGCAGAATTGGCTTCCCCGGGACGCTCGCCTGGCACACACGTTGTGCGCATTTTGGTGCCAGGTGGCAACCCCCCCATCTCCCCCAGCGTTGCAGACATCCAGCTTCTGCCTTAACTCTAAGTGCATCACTGGGGCACCGCTGCATTCTGGGCTGCAGCGCTTGTGCATCATGTCTTCCCGTGCTGCAGTTTGGGGGTTTCACTGCTGGGAGGCAGCAGGAGCGTCAGGGATGGGGCAGGCTGCCTCTGCCCATACTGTGTGGCGGAGGTGCCACTGCTGTGGCCCAGCCGGAGTCGGGCTGCATCCTACGAGTGGACTTTGTCTCACCCGCTGGCCATGGGAAGGGATGCCAGCCCAGTCGAAAGGCTGGCCACCCAGCGACTGCTCTCGCCCACAGCAGCCACAGCGCTCCCCCGGCAGCGGTGGCCGGCTCGCTCCAGGCATCCCACCCCACCCCACACTCGGATTCTGCCACCCACACGGCGCTCATGGGCAGCCCCTGGTTCTCTGTACCTGGCCGGTACTCAGGCTGAAGACTCCATCCCTGGTGAAGCAGACTTCCTGAAAAGAGACGGTGGGGTGCACATTCACGCCCAGGCCTTGCTCGAGCCTCTAGCAACCCACACTTGCTTGGTTCACACAACACAGCAAACCCCGAGCGGCCGTCGCATGCGCAACAGGTGCCTGCGGGCCCCATGGCTGCATCAGCAGGGCATGCCCCAAATCCAGCGAGCCTCCGTCTTGTTCAGGGAACAACTCGTGAAACTTTTTACTGGTCACACTGAAGGCCAAAGCTGGACACTACTTTAAATCTGTATTCAGCATATTCAACGTCTTTCCTTTCTTCTCTGTGAAGCAGGTGAAAGGCGGGGCCTCTGCTGCTTTGGCCGGCTGCAGCTTCTGCCCCTCACGTTCCCCCAACTGGGGTGGATGCTGCCTGAGGCTGGAGCAGCCATGTGGCCGCTGGGAGCCGCTGCCGGCCTTCTCCCCCCACGTGATCCAATCCCTTTTTGCAGCATCCAAAGTGGCGGCCATCGCCACCTGTGGAGGAAGTTCCACAGCTGAACCATGCAAGGTGTTCTCTCATCTTCCCGAATCTCCCCCGTCAGCCTTGTGGGAGAACCCCAGATCCTGGTATTGTAGGAGGGAAAAATGTCTCCCTCTCCACTTTCTCCCCTCAACTTCATGTATTACTTCATCTATATAGAAAGAGAGCGTTAACTTCCATGTCAAAGAGGAAGCAGGGCTATGCTGGGAATAGAAGGACCCCCTTGCAAGAGCCAATGAGGGGCGCGTGTAGTCCACGAACGGCAAGACGCCACACTGGGATCATGCAGAGTATGAGCACCCATCCGCCCTCCCCGCGTGGGAGCATCCTCACGTGCACTGCCTCGTCTGTCTTCGTAATGAATATGGAAGAGTCTGAATCTTCATTCACCACCAGGAAGCTGTCCTGCTTCACGGAGCCTGGAAGGGACACCAAGCGGAGGGCAGCTAGCAGATGTCCCTGTGCGGGGGCTCCACGGAGAAGGCACGGGTGCCCAGAGACTTGGGAGGGTTTCGTGAAGAGCCAACCCGGTTTCCAAGCACAAAAAACTTCAGCCCCGTTCTCCTCTCGTCTCTTCTGTTGCGAGAGGATGATGGTTGTGCTCACGCTGAATGGGATTATATTGCATTTCCTTGAAAGCACTCAGACATGAGGAAGAAAAAGGGCTCATTTGGAGTATTCTTGCTGGATATTTTATTTGCCTATCCTCTAAAGACTGAGGAAAACAACCAGCAACATACTTGGGAAATGCTATAGCACCTACTTTTCATTGCAGGCCTGACTCCATGAAAAACGCGTACTCTAAGAGCAGGCAATTGTTACTCGTTGTGTAAACATCCGGTTTGCGACTGAATATTCCACACAGACCTGTTCGCATTCACATGAAGCTAGTGCCGTGGGCCCTAATGCACTGCCTGCCTGCTTTAGGCAGATGTCCCAAGCACATCCAGAAATACTGGACAGTACAAAGCTCTCCAGCTCTCGGGAAGCAAACGGCAAAATAAGCAGGAAATGCTAATTTTCAAACATTGGGCCAGTAGTAGAAAAAAGGCCTTTTCTGTGGAGTTGCTCTCTCTTGTTTCTTCCCCAATAAGACATGTCTGGATTAGGAAGGCAAAATACCTGCATGAAACATTTCACATTCAAAAGAAATAGCCCGCAAATCTGTCCAGACTTGCATGCGGAAAGCACTGGGCTGAGGGAACGTGGCACGGAAAGGCCGCCGCAAGGACCGTGGCAGGTCTGATCGTGCAAAAGGGCGACAAGGAGAGCCGCCCCCCCTCTTTTTGTGACCACATTGTCCCCGGCACTCCACCGCCCGCTTTTACGTCTTCCTCTGCGAAGCAGCGTCGGCCTCCACCATCAAGGGGTCCTCCCTGCCCTGCTCTGGCGTCCTGAAGGTGCTGGCCTTGCTCCGAACGGCTGTCCTGGCTGCTGTGAGGGAGGCGTGATGGTGCTACGCACCAACACCCCCCACCCCATCCAAATGCACCTTTGGGTGGGACCAAAGTACCTGGCATCTGTCGAATGCCCACAGCTGCTTCGGCCTGCACTTCCAGCTCGGCCTGTAAGGAAGCAGAGCAGAGAGCAGAAGGGAGCCCGGGTCTTGGCTTCACTGTGGCCTCGGACCACCGAGCAGCGGAGCCCACACCCGGGGGGGGTCAGAACAGCCCAGCAGAGGGTGGGAGCTCGAGCAAGAGGCAGCCGAGAAGGAGGGCCGATGGGCAGAGGGAACGGTTGGTGCCCCGCTTGCCACGGAATTGTGCGGGCCCTTCGCGAAAACTCACCCGCCTGGTCTCCATGGCCGAGAGCGTTGCGTTCTCGTTTGGCTCTGTTCGTTTGAGCGCTGTGTGGCGCAGATCACGTTACCAGAGCGGTAGAGTTACGGTTAATGTTTAATCTTCGCACGTGGCCGGGACATTTTTTGGAGCAGCTGCAAGAGCCAAAGGGCAGTTTCAAGGAGAAGATGAGGAGGAAAGTGGTGCTAAGCACATCGCCAGCGTTTTGCGGAGGTGTGATGTGGGTCACAATGGGGGACTTCGGCCACCGTTGTCTCTCTCGGGAGACTGATTCTGCCAAAAGCGGTCCCTCCTGTCTTGCTGTGCAGAAAGGGGAGGAAGGAAGTAGAGGGTTGGCTATTCTCGACTTAATACTGACTCATAGAGATGACTTAGTGGATAAAGTGGAAGCTAACTCTGGCAGAAAGTGAGCACAGAATACTTGAGTCCTTTATTTGAGAAGCATAGAAACTGAGCGAGTCAGAAGGGGCTTCCTGGGCCATGTAGTCTGACCTCCTGCTCTAGCTGGCTCCGCTCACGACATGCCCACCATGAGCATGTCCAGCCTATCCTTGAACACCCGCACCAATGGGGCCTCAGCCACCTCCTGTGGAAGCCCACTCCACACCCTCGGGGCCCTGACTGTCAGGAAGTGCTTCCTGGCATCCAAATGGGAGCTGGGTTCCCTGAGCTTTGCTCTGTTGGAGCACGTCCTGCCTTCCTCTGCAGGGGAGAACAGGTCTCTGCCCACCTCTGTGTGACACCCCCTCACATACCTGCATGTGCCAACATATCCCCTCTGAGTCTCCTCTTCTACAGGCTAAAGAAACCCAGTTCCCTCAGTCTTGCCTCATCCCCTGCAAACTGGCCACCATCCTTGTGGCCCTATGCTGCACTGACTCCAACCTGGCTATATCCTTTCTGTAATGAGGGGCCCAAAACTGAACACAATACTCCAGTTGTGGGCGCACCAGAGTCATGCAGAGTGGTAGTAATACCTCTCTTGATCTAGAAGCCACGCTTCTGGCTATGCAACCATTTTAAAGGACGCAAAAATGAAGAGTAGCCATATAACTATTCTGGATTTTGGGGAAGCTGATTTGAATAAGCGCAGGAAAATTATAAGCAAGGTCCCATGGCAAGAGACCCTAAAGAAAAAAGGAGTACAAGATGGATGGGCCTTTTTTAAAAAGGAAAGTTTAATGGCAACATTACCAACAATTCCAGCATAAACAAAAGATAGCAAATGCCAGAAGAAACTAGTTTGACTCCACAGAACACTTCAAGTTGGGCTAAAAATGGAATGAGGCATGTGCAGGAAGTGGGCAAGGGACAGTGAGGGTGCAGACAGGTGGCACAGAGGTGAAGGAAGGCTAGCAGGACAACGAAATAACACTGAGAATGAGGCTCTCCAGGGATGGCAGAAAGATGCTCTGGGGATTAGAAACGACACCCTGTGTGGAGGCGTGGGAAGACCTGCCCGTGTTTAGCCTTGAGAGGAGAGTCTGAGGGAGATACTCCCACAAAGCCACTTTCACATACTTGAGAGGCTGTCACCCAGGGGAGGGCAGGGCAGGGATAAGGACCAGAAGTCCCCCTCCCAGGCTGAGTTGCCAGCTTCCCCCCTCCATTCCCGAAGTCCCCAGTCCTTCCACTCTTTTTCTCTGCAGTAGGACCATGGGAATACGGCGCTCCCCGTGGGTCAGCAGTCGCATGCGAGTGGCCGGGTGGCGCTTGACTGCCCTTGGGGACCTGGCCTGCCCTTGTTTCCTATGCGTAAAAAGGCGTGTGGATGGGGTAGTTCCCAGATGAGGACGATGTCAGTGGTTCCCGCAGGGCTCCTTCGCCTAATCGCTTCTCTCAGCCCAGGAGAGGAGTCCTGCCTCACCGGATGGGCCAGGCCCCGGGAGCTTGCTCTTGGCTCCCCATTTGAGCATCGTCTCCATTTGCTCCTATCTCAGACATGCGGAGGCCTTTTGAGATTCCGTTTTCACAGACCTTGGCAACTTTTCCTCAGCGCTGCCGCCACTTGGCACTGGCTCACCCTTTTGCAGTCTCGAATGATGGAAGGGCAGTTACACTTCTGGGCCAACTGCCCTTTACCTGAAAATGCAGCCACTGCCTTTCAGTCCTGAAATTCGTGCCTGGTCTGAAAATGCAAAATGTGGGAAAAGCTTACGTAGTCTTGCACCCAAAGCTTTCTGGGTACAGATGATCGTCACTCCTCCAAACAGATCTCAGGAACCCTTTCTTTTGTTAAATTACTTATTCTGCACCAGTCGTGCACCATCCTTCCCCATATCGATCCAGAAACCTTTTTGATAGCCGGTTCAGCTCTGATTAAGAAATCCCCAAAATCAGGCACAAAGAGTTACTTTGAACCTTTTCAGTTTCAGATCTCTTGTCAACAGAGGTGTATCTCCTGACATCAGATGCGTTTCCTGTACAAAGCCAATTTAGTTCTATATTCCTTCAGTTGAGAAAGCCCCTTCTTCTGTTCAAGTGGATTTGGCCATTCCTTGTCATTCCAAGAATTTTCTTTAAGCATGGAATTATTATGAATATCTTGTTTGCCCTTGTGCACATACAAATTTTGTCTTTTCTCCAAAAATTACTATTTGAGTTATTCGAGGATATAGTAGAAACATAAAAATAAAGCAAGTCAGAAGGGGCCTCCCAGGCCATTTAGTATGACCCCCGGTCAAAACATAGCAGAGCAAAATAAAAGATCAGAGGATGCCCAAAGCTTTATCTTCTCAAAGTACACCTGGTTTCCAGGTTCACAGCAGGTTCTGTTCCTAAAATCATCTTTAGGTCTACTTTGTAGATCACATACACAAAAAGCATATAAAACACTTCAGTAACACTTCCATGTACATTAAAACATCCACAACACAGCATTTTAATGATGATAATAGTACAGTAATAATAAAATAATTACAGGTACTGTGGAGAGAGAATCTGTATAATATACAGTATAGTTCTTAAAACAATTTAGACAGATAGAAAAAATAGGAAAAGGATTATCAAAGGATGGCACACCTCTGAGCTGGATCCTGGAAGTGTGTTCGTGGCTTAGGAAGCTGGGCAGTTTACTCCCCACGAGCCTCAGCCACATGGCCTAGAGGTGCCTTCCGCCAGGGAACCGGCACTGCCAAGCCAGCACCAAGATGACCTGGACTTTGGCAGAGACCTGCAGCTGCTGGAAGGAAAGGACACTTCATCCCCTGGACCTGGGTCAGGGGAGTCAGCCTGGTTTGACTGAGGGGCCAGTCCAAGCCAACCGTAACACCTAAGTCGTTAGAAATTGCATTAAAGGGGATAATAAAATATTTTCGGCCAGAAGTACATATGCAGTAATAGTTATTTCCAGATTACCATGGAATATTCTATGATAAACATGCTCTTTTCTACAATTCTATATTCATCTCATTCTCCCAATAAGATCCCCCCCCCCCCCACAACTTAATTTTGTGAAGTACACATGAATTGAATTGGATTCTGCATGCTGGCGAAGGCAAAGTGCCTGGATACTGCAGAACTAGCTGGAAGAAATGTGGGAAGACAGCGGAGTTGGTAGCAAGGCATAGGCCAGGTGAAGGCACAGCAGCAGACTGACGAGTGAGCCGTGGCTGATCCGAGCCTTGTTGCACTGCAGTGATGGAAGGGATACCTCTGCTACCTGCTGGGTCTGGTAATTGGGTGGGGAGCTGCACAGGTACTCCCGAGGCCAGTCTTGCAGCAAGGACGGCTTTGCGGCTAACCTCTGGATGTCGGTGATATAATTGCGACAGGAGCAGTTAAAGAGGTTGCGGCCAGCCTTCAAGCTCTGCAGATGTTCCAAACGCAGCAGGGCCTTTAGAGGAAGATGCGAGAGCCGGTTCTGGTCTAAACTGAGAACCTTCAGCCCTGGAAGTTTATCTACTGAGGGTACAGCCTTCAGGCTGTTGTTGGACAGGTATAGTTCTTTTAAGCTAGGGATTGAGAGGTCGAGGGTAAGCATTTTATTGGCACTCAGATCGAGTATTTCGACATTGCGAGGCAGAGATCTGTCCATGTGTTCCAAACCTGTGTTGGATAAATTGAAAATACGAAGTGATGGTGGCCACGAGCAGTGCGAGGACGAGTCTCCGGGCAGGAAGTGGTTCTGGCTCAGGTCCAGGTGAGTGAGCGCATGGAGACGACTAAGAGCCTGGCACACTGCCCCGTAGGAGGTCAGGCTGTTGCGCTGCAGCTTTAGTATCTGCAGCTGAGGGAAAGCGCCTTCGCAGAATGACGAGGCAATGCCATGCTCCTGGAAACGGTTTCCTGAAATATCCAGAAAATGCAGTGACAGGAACATCTTGCCAGCTGCGCATGGGACCGATGTCACTTGCGACTCCGTCACGGTCAGATTTTCCAGGCTGCGCAGCCACCTGCCCAGGCCAAACGTGCCAAGCCTACCGTCCAGGGGTGCAGCGGTCACCCTGTGCAAGCACAAGGAGGGAACCCTCAAGTCCAAACTGCCTGTGTAGCTCCAGGGGACAGGATTCAGGAAAGTGCAGTTTGTGAATTTAAGTTCTGAAACCAGGGGAGCGTGGGAAACAAATTCTAAGGCTCCCGGCAGGAGAACCTCGGGTATAAGGACGTCCGCAAAAATGAGCCTCTTCACTTGCAGAGCCCTCAGAATATCAATCATCAGGGGGCTTGGCTTGAGTCCAGAAAAGGCTTGAAATTGTTCCAGGTTTCCTCCTCGAAGTTCGTATGTTTCAGCAGGGAGGCAAGCAAGCTGGTTTAGAAAATCATTCCTGTCTGCCAGTGAACAGACACAATGGAGCTGAGACTCTATGTATTTACAATTGCCTTTTGCTTTTGGGAGGTTCAGCCCCAGGAGAAGGAAGAATACAATGGGCTGGGTTCGCCACATGTTGCCCAGCTGTAAAAGAGCAAAAAACACAGCAAGGAATAATTTCCTGTACTTTATATGATTGATGTTATTGCAAAAGGAAAAGCAAAATGTTTTGAATAGATCAGTTTCATTACATGCACTTGAAATGTGCGTGTGTGGAATAACAGCTAAGAATGAGAAATAAACTTGAGGAGAGGCAGAGCTAATATCCCTGTACGTGTCCATTCACATGGGGCACGACAGACAACTCATTCAACGGCTGAACGTTGCGTTGCCCTCGCTGCACTGCGCTGCGGGTGAGCGTTCATCCTTCCCATGTCAGTCTTTTAGCTGCCAAAGGGGCACAGAAAATTCTGTGGTGTTTACTGTGCATTAACTTCCGGGAAGCAAGTATATCATTTAAGAGGACATGTGCAGCAGTAAGTATGAACAAGTGTTCAATGCAAAGTTTCAGTGCATAATAACCTCCTCACAAAAGAAAAAAAAGCAACTACTGGGCATATAATTAAAAGAAGCATTGGGAGCACTATCCAGTGGAGGTGACTCAACCCTGCAGGGTGCTGAAGTGAACCCCCCCCCCCCCCCACACACACACACTTCTCCTGCCTTGCAAAAGACTCCGGCAGCTGCTTAGGCCTCCTGTTTCTGGTCCTGGCTTGCAAAGGTTGGAGTGCTGCTACAGTGCATCATGTCCTGACTTCGCCCCTCGCCACCCTTCTCGATGCCCTCACATACTCTGTGAAAGGTGCATCTGCTGGGTGTCCTTTGGGGAATGAAGAGCCTTTTGCCAAGAGACAGCCTGTTGCCTGGAGTGTGTGAAGGGAGGGACACTTGGTGCATGGCCTTTTCAAGGAGATTCAGGCAGCCAGGATCTGCCCCCGCCCCACACACACGCTGCAAAAGAATTACAAAATGGAAAGTTGAACGTAATCCCGCACAGAACACAGCCAGTCCCAGGGAAACAGGGCAGAGGTAGTCCTGGAGGGAAGAGCAGGCGGCCGCTGAAGCAAAGGTGCAGCGAGGAGGGAGGCGGAGTGAATGGCGTGGAAAGGGGGGTGAGTTGAGGGCGCAGGGCCAGGGCCGTGGGGCTGGGGTGCGGGCCAGGGCGTTGCGGTCGCCTAGCCACGCGAGAGAGCATGCGGCACTTCCCACTCCTTGCGGAGGCCCTCGCTGAGCTGGCAGAAGCCTTGTTTCCAGACAGATGGAAAGGGAAACTTCCTGTCTGTCCTTCCTTAATGAGCTCCCTGGAAAGATGGAAGCCGAAGCAGCAGCAGGGAAGCACACAGAAGGAGGCAGCACCATTCCACGCAGAGGAACGATGCCGGACACCTGGCAGCATCTCAGCACTTCCCAGATCTTCCATCGAGGAGAGAAGTGAGTGGGCACCAGCTCACCTTCGCTCCTCAGCAACAGCTCTAACACACGGTGAAGGAAACTCCTCAGGCAAGCCTGCAGTTGCCACTGATGTCGCACGCAGTTTGCTTGGCAGATCTGTCGTGCAACTGCTGTCGACTCCGTCTGTTAGAAAGGAAGGGGCCTTAACTCTCCTTGTCAGTTTTCTTCCAGATACAATTACCTCTTGAACGCCTCCCAGTCTCACAGCATTTATGTTAAATAACTTTTTCCATTGGTGGAAGCTGCGCATGTGAACCTTTCCGTTCAGGAATCACCGCAAAATATTATCACTCACAAGTACATTCCTTGGCCGGCAAGGCTGGTAAGAGCTGGAAGGCCGTTCAACATGCTAAAATGGCTCGTGTTTGCAGACAGACTGGGGCTGCAGTGCTGTGCAGAGCAGCCCAGAAGCCAGCGGCTTGGACATGGTGCGGGGCTTCCCTGGGGGAGGCGTGCTGGTGCAGGCGGGAGAAACACTGAGCTGAGACGTGAGACGAAACACTTACCCACCAAGCAGTCTGGGTCTTGAGCTGTTTCTGCCACAAATATGACTCAGTTAATTCAGCTGCCAGGATACTCTGGTGGAAAAAAATGTTAATTCTCTCTTCGAAAGCACAACACTTTATCTAAATAGCCCTTTCTCTCCTGGAGCAGTGCGTGAGCAAAGAGGACTTGTTCTGTCTTTGCTAGCTGTGGTTTGCTTTGCTTTCCCCATCCTGTTTATGGTTCATTTCTCAGAATCACATGCCCTATTTTATTAAAAGGAGGGTTTTGGCAGGCACCAGTCACTCGTTTCACAAGCTTTTTGAGGAACTCTTCCTCTAGAAAGAGATGGTTGCAGCACTATTGTGTAATAAAGAACCTAATGTGGATCTTGCCCTGGGTGCAAATAGCCGAGTTCTTGCATCACCGAAACAAGTTTGTTAGAAACAGCACGGCCACTCCAGGCCCAGGATAATTTTGCATTTAGACTAACCACAGCAGGTGTTTTTGAATTCATTATGTCCATCCTGCAAATCACGCGAAATAGGGCAGAATATGTGGTGGCACATCAAGTGCAGAAAACTCAGAGAGCCTGTCCAGGGAGTGACTTCCTGCCACTGAGGCCAGACAAGAGGCAAGCTGGGAGTGAAAGGAAGGATTTCAGACACTAGGGACTCCGGACCCCAGGGATGGGGAACATAGAGACAGAGAAACAGAGCGAGTCAGAAGGGGCCTCCTGGGCCATCTAGTCTGACCTCCGGCACCAGCCGACTCCGCTCATGACACGCCCACCATGCGCATGTCCAGCCTGCCTTTGAACACCCTCACCGATGGGGCCTCAGCCACCTCCCGTGGGAGCCCATTCCACACCCTCGGGTCCTGACCGTCAGGAAGTGCTTCCTGGCATCCAAATGGAGCCTGGGCTCCCTGAGCTTGGCTCCCTTGGAGCGCGTCCTGGCCTCCTCTGCAGGGGAGAACAGGGCTCTGCCCATCTGCATGTGACATTCCCTTTGTAAAGCAGGGGCACCCTGCACATGATCAGGGGCATTATGGCTGTTAAAATAAATGGGCTTGTAGGGAAAAGGAACTCTTTGTACATTCAGAGGTAGTCTGCCCAAGAGGCCAACACAGTAACATGCAGCACTTCAAGCTGCGAGATGACAGAATCTCGGTTTTTAATTTGAGAGGAGGAAACAAAAACTCAGGTTCATGGGAAAGACCAAATGCTCAGACCTCCGCTGCTCTATTGGCAGGAGCCCAGGTTCCCCGCAGGTCTGACTCATGATAACGCATCACCAGGCAGGCAGGGGCAGACTCAACTGTGAGTTTTCAATGCAAGTGCAGGGCATTTTATACTCTCCTGATTGCGTACACAGGTACAGAGCAATCGATGGCAGAATGCAAACATTACCATGAAATTCTGAGGTCACCATATACAGAACAAAGGAGGAAAATCAGTCAAACATACAAGTGACAATATTTCTAATTGCAGTGTATTGAAATTTCAGTTGAATAACTTCCAGAAACTTGAACCCATCTCCGAATCTGCTTGGACATGTAAATTCAGGCTATTAAGAAATCTTCCCTGAAATCATAGGCCCCCGGGTTACATGCCATTACCGGGAAGGCCGAGACCCTGAGTGATGCACCCCCACCATTCTGCCTGGCCAGGGCGCACGGAGTGCTCTGGGCTAGCAAAATAGATACTTCCAGGTAAACGGGAATTCCTGTAGGATTATGTAGCTACAATCTGAATGCCTATTTGACTGAATGGCCTGTCTGCTCTGACTTGCAGCTAGAGGTGAGAAGAGCGAGAGAAAGGAGGGGGGAGGAAAGCCATTTTAAACAGTGACTACTCTTGGAAAGCTGGTGCTTTTAAGAGCGCAGATTTGATTTTATAACACAAAAGCACATATAAGCAACGCTTTTCTGCCAGGATTTATCCAATTTTCCCAACACCTTCAGGTCTTTATGGCAGGACTTCCCCATAGGCTACATGGTCCCGCTCCGGGCAAATGCAGCGGGAGCGCGGCCTCTCGGAGGCAAAGCCCATCGCCCGGCGCACGTCCTGCGGCCACAGCCGGGCGGCGAGGGGCCGAGAAGCCACGCCGAGACCTCCGGCGGGTTCAGCCGAGGGGATCGGCAGCGATCGCGCCGCGCCGGTTGCGCTCGACTCGGGAAACGTCCAGGGCTGCCGCGGGCTCGGCCGGGCGGGGCCGGGCGGGGCTGCTGCGGGAGGGCGGCCG
>JAIXND010000773.1:14207513-14220174 GCA_023646645.1 Varanus salvator macromaculatus
GGGGCACGGCCAGGGCGCGGCGCAGGCCCTCCGCTCGCGGCCCCGCGCCCCCCCGCCCGCTCCCGCGCAGGCGGCCCCCGCCCGCGTACCGGGCGCCCTGGCTGGCCGGCGAGCGCGGGCACAGGTGGAAGCGCAGCTCCCTGAGGCTCCGGCCGAGGCCGCCGACAACGACCCGCCCGGCCGCCGCCATGCCGAGCCGCCAATCACGCGCGGGGCCCCTCGCGGCCAATCCGCGCCGAGCGCCCGCCCCGCCCCGCCGCGCCATATCCGGACTCCACGCGCGACATCCGGGAGAACAAAGCGGCTGCGCGGGCGGGAGGCGGGCGCCCCGTCGCCACTTCCGGTCCGCAGAGGCGAAGGAGTCCGAGAGCCGCAGCCGCGGGGCCAGCAGCCAGGATGCCGGAGCGCGAGGGTGAGTCGCCTGGGCGCGCCGCGGAGAGCGAGGCCGCCGCTCGCCGAGCGCCCGGTCCCTCGCTGGCCGCCCTCCCTCCGCCACAGGGCCGACGGCGCCGGGCGGGGGCCTTGGGCTGGCCCTGCGCCCTCGCGCAGCGCTCGCCGGAGGGGCGCCCGCCCGGTCCCGGGCTGCCTGGAGGAGGCCCTGAGCGCACCCCTCCCGGGTGCCGGAGCAGGATGTTTCGGTGCGCGGGAGGGATCCCGGTGAAGCGGGCGGAGCGGCCAGGGAAGCACTCGAGGCGTTCTCGGAGGGTGCGCCTGCAGGACGCTGGCCCCGCTTCTCGGCGCCGCGGGCGTCCCTGAGCGAAAGGGCCTCCGCAAAACACGTGCAACAACTTCGCCGTTTGTGGACACCGCGGGCAAGAATTGCAAGCTGCGGGGCTTCTCTCTCATCCCTGAGATTGTCGGTGAGGTACCCTGGAAAAACTCTGGGGCTCGCAAGTAATGCAACATTTGTATGCATTCTTTGAGCGATATTGGCGATACAAAGCATTGTTGGAATGCCTGCTATCTGCAGTCTGTTTCCTTGGAAATTGTTTGTGTGCCAGCAGTAATCTAAACGAGGGGCTACAGTATTACTCTGTAAGTGTATCGGAGGAAACATTCCAGAGAAGATACGCTGTTTGTAAACATTGCGAAGTAGAGTGAGAGGAGGAAATTTTGCTTGTGAACCACCTGCCAGGATTCCTGCTCTATGCTTGTTACACATTGCTGCTTTTCAGAGCAGTAAATGCCAGATTTCTTGGTAGCATTCTGAAGTCCCGAGTTCATCGTTTCAGCCTTTATTTCTATCTGGATGCTCTGTTTATCTATGTGAAGGCCTATAATTACCTGAATGGTAACTGTACATGCTTGGCACTACAGTGCCTTTGTAATCAATGTCCTGTCTCCCTCTCCTCTCCAGGTGAACCGTTCTCCAACCCCCTGGCCCCAGATGGCCATGAGATAGATGATTCTCATTCTTTCCACCAGTGAGTAGAGCTTTTACTGTATTTTGAAAAAGGATTTCAGTTTTTGAGGAAAGAAAAAAAATACACAGGTACTAGAAGTGGTCTGCACCACTGTACACCCTGGTGAATGTTCAGAATGTTTGATGAGGGGAATATTCCAGCCTTACCTCAGAGCTTGGCAAGGGTGCAAATTGCACTGCAGCTGTGCTTGGCCGTGAGGTCTAGCCCAGCCGTGTGTGTCGATGTGGCTGTTCTGGGGCTTCATAGCCTGGCACACTTGAGAGGATAACCTGTACCTTGACCCTGTGGACCTCCCATGAACGCACAACTGCCGGTGATGGAAAGGGGTTGCTAGTGACCAAAATTTGGAAAAAGCTAACCTCTGCCACTGCAAAGTGCCAGGACTGTACCAGTTAAGGATTGGTGGGTGGAGTTCTAGTCAGTGCAGTTGGGAAGAGGAAGCGTAGCAGCCCCAGAGGGCAGAAAAATGTGCTCGTGGCAGTGTGTCCTGCACTTGGATTTTGTGTCTGTTCTGTGCCCGTCTCCCCTCGCTGCCTAACCTGTGTGCTGTTACCAGCAGGGAAGCGCTGAAAGCTATGAAACCACGGTGATTTGAAAACTGTAAGAATGGATGTTGCAAATAAAATGCCAAAAAGGAGCACATGCAGTTCCTAGCATGCAGCAAAATTTGTAGTAGGACATGTTGAAGGCAGGCTATTGCGTTGTGGGTTTTTCCATTAAATGCATATTTTTATCATAGGTCTAAACTGACCAATGAAGACTTCCGCAAGCTTCTTATGACCCCACGGGCAGCTCCAACATCTGCACCACCTTCCAAATCTCGCCATCATGAGTGAGCATGCTATTTCTGTACTTAACAAAGCATCAACTCTTCTCTGTTCCCTGCAGCTCATGAATCTTGATATGATAGTTGATTTTAGCGCTGTCTGATGTCCACGCGAGTGTTTGTGCATGTTCTCTTCTCTCTCTTGCATACATAGTCTGTGTGCATAGAATGGCTATGCATGAGAGAGAAAGTACGTTTAGAATTACAGAGTTATTGAAACTAATAGAATGGATGTTAAAGGTAGTATTTTTATTTTATAAATTATAGCAATCTTGAAAGATAAGGTGGTATCATCTAGTATTAGTGCTAAGGGGACTGAGGTTTGCAGAATAGTAGGTCGCCTAAAGCCTCATGGAAAGTTTATGACTGAAGCAATATTTCAACTGAGATTCCATGGATAGCATTTTTAGCCAGAACTCTGCCTAGTTCTTAAAATACACCATGACTCTTGAAAGTACTTTTTCAGCAGTTTCAAAGCTGCCTTTGGCTCCCCTTGATGGACTGAGACAAGGAATCTTACAGTTGTCACACAGGCTAAGAAGGGCTGAAATGACCCTACTTCAAGCCAATTGTTAGCTTTCTGTTGAAAGTGAATGTTCTACCTACACGAAACTTTCTGTGAGATCTGCCATCGTTGCAACATGTTTCTGTCCTTTTAGGATGCCAAGAGAATACAACGAAGATGAAGATCCAGCTGCTCGCAGGAGAAAGAAGAAAAGGTAAATGCCAGGAGAGGTTTGGATCTTGAAGCTTCCTAAAAAGACAATCCACTTTCAAAGCGGAGGGACCAGCCATACTAAAATTCCTTTAGAAGGAGATGGGCCCTTGGGTAGCTCCTCTTTAAGGGAGGTTGACAAACTTTGTTTATTTGACTTTGAAGGGAAAAATGAAGCTTGATTATGTTCTTTATCCAGTTACTTCCTGCATTCTTTCTTTCTTTCTGCTATCTGGCTTTTACCCTGGTTGTGGCAGTTGTACTCCAGTGAATAATTCACCTAGAAGTTGATAACATGAATGATACTTTATTAATCTTACTAGTAAGGACATGAGCTGGAATTTGCTTGCCTGGGCACGGGTCCTCCTTGAATGAAACTTGTGACTGAGTTCTCTTTTGATTTTTGGCTAAAATCCAAAGCTCTGAGTGCTGTAGGCCCCCATGTTGTTGGTTAGATGGAGCTAATGGTTTGTGCCGTGTGGTGGCTTGCCAGCAGCACTCAAGACGAAGATAACGCAAATAATGGGGCAGTTCGCATGGTCAAGCAGCCCACCGTGGTTTATTTAATCTACCAGATTTCTAAATCACCACAAGCAATTATTTATCAATATATTCTTTCAGCGACATGGGGTCTTGGTGCATACCGGCAGCCGTGTTGAATATTCAGTAGCAGCTGCAGCTTGTCATGTTGCCTGAACCTGGGGACCATGGGTTCTGCAAGGATTCTTGGTTCAGGTGGCACAAGCCGTAACCTGAAGGTTCATGGTTGTGCCTGTGAACGCTGCAGCTGGATTGCACAAACCCACCCAATAAATATGGATCTCTCCACGCGGAAGAAACCAACAACCAGAGGGGCTGGTGTGCCCATCTCTGCAGCGGCAGTGTTAAGAGCAGCTGGGATTCCCCTGCAGTGTGACGCTCTGCGTGTTTCCATTATAACTGGCCTGTTTCCCTGCCGCCAGCTATTACGCGAAGTTACGTCAGCAAGAGATTGAACGAGAGAGGGAGCTGGCGGAGAAGTACCGAGATCGTGCCAAGGAGAGAAGGGACGGGGTCAACAAGGACTACGAGGAAACGGAGCTGATCAGCACAACTGCCAACTACAGGGCCGTGGGACCCACTGCGGAAGCGTGAGTGCAGTCGCGCTTTCTGCTGCTCTGCCTGGCCGCGGGGTGCGGCTCGCCCGTCACAAGCTCTGTTGTGTTGCTCTAGGGACAAGTCAGCGGCAGAGAAGAGGCGGCAGTTGATTCAGGAGTCCAAGTTCTTGGGGGGTGACATGGAGCACACTCACTTGGTCAAGGGTCTGGATTTTGCCTTGCTGCAAAAGGTGAGCCGGCACAGGGAAGAGCGTACCTGCCGTTCCCGCGGCTGGGATCCACCCACCCTGCATACTGTGGCCCCTCCACTGACAAGCTTTTGGGGCTGGCCTGTACAAGGGAGACGGGGAGGATCTGCTTGGCCCGAGCCTTCATCCTGCTCTTGCAGCTTAGCCCTTCCGGATGTGTTACAGTCGGATTGTGCTGACCTGTGTCCATTTGTAGATGCATGTTACAAACTATTTTTGAGCTTTATTTTATTGGATCATAATATGTATATATGAATGATACCACTCTCAAGATATAAATTCCCTGCTTTGTGTGAATGCATTTTTCGGTAGTCGTTGGGATAAGTAGTCATAAAAGTAGTCACTCTTTTTTTTTTTACTTGGCTCCTCCCCCCCACTCACGGTATGCTTGTGAGCAGGCCAGCCATGTGCCCTCGCTCACATCACCAAAGAGGTGTCTCTGTCAGATGCTTGCCTTTGATTTGGGGGGAAGCTGTTCCCAAGACCACTTAGACAAGTGCTTTGAAGAAAATTCTCTCTGGGCAGGTGCGTGCCGAGATTGCCAGCAAAGAAAAGGAAGAAGAGGAACTGATGGAGAAGCCCCAGAAAGAAACAAAGTGAGTAGGGACACGAACAGTTCTGGCCTGTATGTTGTTAGAACAAAGACGGTAGTACAGAAACTCTCATCAATTCTCTCTCTTATTTTTATTTTTTTTTAAAGAAAAGATGAAGATCCAGAAAACAAAATTGAATTCAAGACTCGCTTGGGTAGGGATATTCAAAGGTTTGCTTCTATTGGTGTCAACTTTGGACTAGAACGTTGTAATTGTAGACTGCTGTGAGCAGGTTTGGTAGTGAGTGGAATTAATAATTGGTTGGATAATACGGCCTTTGGTTTATGTGGTCAGAAGGAAGGCTGTTGGAGCAATGGCTGAAATGCCATCATGTTACTGGGTGGCCTGGGTCCCCAGGCTGGTATGTAAGTGTCCTTCCTTGCCAGGCCGCAATATTTACCGAATGCTGTTCAAGAGCAAGGCCTATGAACGAAACGAGCTCTTCCTGCCCGGGAGGATGGCCTACGTGGTGGATCTCGATGACGAATATGCAGACACGGACATCCCCACAACCCTGATCCGAAGCAAGGCTGATTGTCCTACCATGGAGGTAATTCTCTCGGACGAGCTCCCTGCATTATTAGAAATGGCTCTGTTCGTGTTAATTTTTCGTGCACGCACATGGCCTCCCTGAGACGTGTGATTGTTCTGACCTTTTCTTCCAGGCACAGACCACGCTAACTACAAATGATATTGTCATCAGCAAGCTGACTCAGATTCTTTCATACCTGAGGCAAGGCACTCGGAACAAAAAGCTCAAGAAGAAGGACAAAGGTGGGCCCCTGTGTTTTGGTCTTGGGAGAGGCACACATGTCTCTTTGCATAACCCCTTTCAGATTAATTGCCTTGAAAGGAAGGTGTGATTAAGTCTGGGCAAACTAAACAAATGGGAGAGCTTGGGTTTTTGTAGAACTTTTCCGCCTTGCGTGGTGATAGTACTTAGCAGAGTAGGCTGCTTGACATGGGCAAGTCAGAGCAAACCCTGCTTGGGCTTCCTCTTCCCAAAGTTACCCACTTCTCAGGCTGCAGGGGTGGGGCCTGCATGTGCACAACTGACAGGTCTGCAGTTTTGGATGCCCCAGAGCAGAGGCCGTCATCAGCACCTGCACGCTTGTGTGCTCCACCGCCTTCTGAGGAAACAAAGCTGGCCCCTGATCTGGGCAGGGGTGGTCCTGTACTGATCGCTCTCTGTTTGCAGGAAAACTGGATGAAAAGAAACCACCAGAAGCAGATATGAAGTAAGTAAACTAAGCTCTTGAATGGATTCTCCTCCAGCTATTTAGCTGGACTCTCTTCATTGCATTGGAGAGCTTCTCCCAGAAGCTGCTACCGTGCGGAAAGGCCCTCGAAAAGATTCTGAAGGAGAACAAGCCGATAGTCCGGCTTGGCGTATCCATCCTTCAGAGTTGAGGGGACTGGCTGGAGGAGACTAGTTTGATCCTTGAGAGATTGCTTTATAAGGGGAGTGGGTTAGATTAGAGGAGCACATCAGGGAAATATTCCTGCGTTTTTGAAAACTGGTGTGCAGTTTGATTTGCTGTCTTCTAAATGTGTATCTGTTTAACCAACAAGTATTTTTGAGGACATTGGGGATTATGTACCATCTGCGGCAAAGGTTCCTCGCGAGAAGGAGCGAGAGCGGTATCGGGAGCGGGAGCGGGAACGGGAGCGTGAAAGAGAGCGAGACCGGGAACATGAGCGAGACCGGGAACGGGACCGAGAGAGGGAACGTGAGGAGGAAAAGAGGCACAGCTATTTCGAAAAACCCAAAGCTGACGATGAGGTAAGTGAGCAATAGTCTCGTCATCACATGGAGGCCTTGTGGCACATGACCCTCGTGAGAGTTAAATTGCAGATAACTCCTAATCGTTTCAATTTGCCATGGTAAAGTGGGGGCACGTTCCTTGTAGAAGCAGGCTTGTTTGCAGCTCTGCTGAGTGGTCTGAAATAATTGAGGGCGACCGTATTGTGAACTGGGAATCACTGGGGCACGATTTTCAGTGCTCGGTGTGCAGGTTAATAGGGGAGCAGGCAGGGCAGCATTCTGAATACGGAGAGGTACTAGTGCCTAGTGGGCGTGCACTTTTCTGCACCCTTCCCGGCAGAAGAGCCTCCCGACCATCTTGCTTGTGCCACTGTCCTAACGTGTTCCTTCCTTTCTCCTTTTAGCCTATCGACATCGATAAAGGTATGTCTTTCTGTTTGCCTTGGTGGAAAACTGATCAGGCAGGATCAATTGCCCAATCCACTGGCTGCGTGGTGGGGGGTTTCCTTCTCAGCCCACAGGTATTGTTCAGATCGCTAGGAATGTAACATTGGAGATGGTGCCTAAGATTCAGGCAGTTGCGTTTGGGCCTGGGATTCATCTTTCACTGGATGCTTGACCCTAGCTGAATCAGGAGGGATTTGTGTGTCCCAACTCACCTGTTTACATTTCCTTTGTTGGCCACCTGCCACCTAATCTTACCTTATGGGTTTCCCAGTTGCCACACTTTGTGGTGCTTCGGACTTTAGAGGGCAGTGACGCCAGCTCGGAGGGGTCGCTGTGGATGCCTTGTAAATGTGGCCTCTTGCTTCTGGACTGTAGAATAGTGTCATCGTTCCTTGACCACCGCGGGTGGGAATGCAATTGCCTCTGCCGCAGTAACATGGCCTGCTTCTTCGTCTTGTTTCCAGGACCCGGCTCAGCCAAGGAGCTGATCAAATCCATCAATGAGAAGTTTGCTGGTGCAGGTGGCTGGGAAGGGACAGAGTCATATCCTTTATGTGATTATGTGAGAGCCTCAGGAACTGGGTGGGATAGAAGTGGAAGGTGTGCATGGGGACACAGGGCTGGGGGAAAGCTGCCGCTGCATGCCGGCCGCTGCAGTGAGCTGTTCCAGGAAGCTGCCTGCATCCCCTCCTGGGAAAGAAGGCACAGTTTCTTCCTGTGCTGTTTTCTGAGCCTGGTGATGCCCAAACCAAGCTTTTCTTTAACATCCGACACATTAAAAAAGCCTGAAGACAAAAAGCAACTGGGAGACTTCTTTGGGATGTCAAACAGCTATGCTGAATGCTACCCTGCGACGTAAGAGGGCTTGATGGCTTTGTGGGGCAGGAAGGAGGTGGCATTCCTATGGCCAACATGGCTGATGGGGGTGCCTGTGTGTGATGTCTCGTCTCGTCCCCGTCCCCCCCGCCGCTTGGGTCTGGTGTGTGCTCTCTGTGCATCAGTGTGCGTTGTTCAGATTCGCCCGTCTGCTTCTCTGCCACTGTGCTTCCATTTCTTGTTCCATTTTGCCAGCGTCCCTTGTTAGGGAAAGTTACTCAAATTCAAAAGGGGTTTGGTTATTCCAGCATTATGACTTGCCCCCAAACTGTACTGTTAAACACGTATATAGTTCCCGACATGAACTGTTGTGTGCTCTTCTAAATGTTGTTGGACATTGGATGTTGTTGGACATCATCCTTTACTATTGGCTATGCTGGCTGGGACCAGTGGAATCCAACCGCATCTGGAAAGCCACAGGTTCCCCAGCAGTGAGGCACAGCAACGGGAGTCCCGTCATCAGGGGAGTTTGGGTTTAGAGATCTGTGCCTGAATTACTGATCTCCAAGTCTTCCTAGAATCTCTCTGCATATCTTAGTAGCTTAACCAAACAATCTGGAAATACATTTGACTGGCTTGTTCTGTTAGCCAGAAATTACAAGCTAGAAATACTTACTTAGACATTGCACTGCACTTCTGTTTATAATAAAACATAATTAAATCTGAAAAGCTAGACTTAAAAATAGCACTTAAAAAATAACTTACACTTTTAAAGTGGTTATGCTGTAGCATCGGGGAAGCTGGAGAAAAACAGAGAGACCGTTCGGCTTGCTCTAGCCAACTACAGGCTTCTGTCGGCACGAGTGAAGCATGCAGCTCTGAATTCAAAGGCATGCAAATAGGCGGAGTGCTGAAGCCGGTGGGGTTCGGTGGCTAATTTGAAGGGGGATTTTTGTGTAGGAAAAAAACACCCTTTTTACCAAGGAGGCTATTTTCCCACCTACGTAACAGAGCATTGGCAGAGAATGTCTGAACTTGTTCCAGCAAATCTTGATTTTTAGCAGATTACGTGTCTGTCCTTCAGTGTTTCCAGCATCAGCACATGCCGATTCGAGTCTGAGTTTGGTATGTGATGTCCTTGCTGTCGGCCAGTGGAGTCCCTTAGGGTCCTATAGTTGCAATTTACTCAGCGCTGAGGTACCCTCATAACATCCGAATGCTCTTTGAGGCAGACTAGCCCCAAAGTGCTTCCAGTGTAGTCTAAAGATAATTTAAGACTGGGACAAATTGTTTGCAGATGGTTCCCCTGTAAGCATGCGTGTTTTCTCTGTTGTTCTCCAAGAACAGATCTTGAATGGGCTTGCTTGGACACGCTTTGGATTGTCTGACATTTATTACTGGCGTTAAACAACTTTGCTGTATATCTGATACTACAGGTGTTGCTGGTGGGCTGACTGTGTTGACCAGAGTCTTTGAATCTGGAACAACCAAATTTGGATGCTGTGGGTATACATAAGAGCCAATTACTGCTTTTATTTCCAGAATGGATGACATGGCTGTGGACAGTGATGAGGAAGTCGACTACAGCAAAATGGATCAGGTGTGTTGTCAGTCATTTACAATGTCAGACAAAGCATTTTACCCTTGATAAATGCTTTTGCAGCTTGATACGATGGATTCTGAACTGTCTTCAGATTTTATGGGGCTTTCCTTTCCAACCGGAGCTTGGTGTCGCAGCTCTTAATGCCCTGGCCCAGTTTGCAGTGGAATGAGGCAGTGGAACCTCAGACTGCAAGGCTTGTGGCAGTGAGTGAAGCTGCAAGGCCCCAAATGCAAAGCAGAAAGCAAACAAAAACTCCCTGCAGAGAGCGTAACATCACCACAAGAGAGATCCTGGAATCTTTCTCCCTGGCCTGCTGGTGCCCTCTCCATTTTGAATGTGCAGGCAGTTTGGCTGTTGTTCAAGCAGAGGGGTGTGCAGAGGTGGCATTCCTTGCTATCTAAAACGGCAGAATGTTTTCGCATTGTTCCACTGTAGATGCAGATCAAGCTTCTCTCTCTTCTCTCCCTTCCAAGGGAAACAAAAAGGGTCCGCTTGGTCGCTGGGACTTCGATACACAGGAAGAGTACAGCGAGTACATGAACAACAAGGAGGCCCTGCCCAAGTGAGTCCGCCCAGCGCCTCCAGCTGTGTGGCATTTGGTGCGGGGTGGGGGACTTCACAAGCGAGCCACCTCCCGTAGCAGAGCCAAGAGCCTAGATCTCTATTCCGGGCCCCAAGACGGCCGCAGCTGTTGAAGAGTTTCCCCACTCATTTTTGGGGTTCTCCTGTGTGATTGCAGAGCCGCATTCCAGTATGGAATCAAGATGTCTGAGGGCCGCAAGACACGCCGCTTCAAGGAGACCAATGACAAGGCCGAGCTGGATCGGCAGTGGAAGAAGATCAGCGCGGTGAGCATCTTGAGCCAGGCTGCTCTGCTTTGCCCTTCTTTGGATGTGCTCCTCAAACTTGCACAGCCGCGTCCAGAATTGTTTTAGGCTGCAGGTGGAAATGTGGTTGGGCATCTGGCTTACTTAGTCAGAAGCGGATGGGTGCCTTCGCTGCCGGCCTTTCTGCGCAGCCCTCCGGGATGCCGAACGAGCATCGGGCATTCCCAAGTGCTCCGTCCTCCTGAGCATTGTTGGGTTTCTGATGCTGGAGGGGCATGGAAGACGTGGCCTTCTTTCGCTGTGTGGACGGGGCACTGCTTCCCCATGTGTGGTGGCTTGAAGGCTGATCCAACCTGACAGAAAAGTTTGACTGCAGTGCTGCTTGGATGTTCCTTGTCAGAACCCGGGTCAACCCGACACAGGCTGTTGTGATCTTCATTGATTGTACTTTCTCCACAGATCATTGAAAAAAGGAAGAAGATGGAGGCTGATGGGTGAGCAGAGTTTGCTTAATCTTGAGGACCCATTCTGTGAAAGCTGTCCTTCAGGCTTATCTCAGCTGTGCACACCTCCTCATGTGCGTTCCATGGAGCCAGCCACTCCGCTGTGGCAGCTGCAGGATAGGGAATGTGCTTTGCATGCGTGGAGAACGCTGCTGTATTATCTGTGCTGTTGCCACTTGGGCTACCCATCCCCCAGGCCCCAGTGATGATCCACCAAGAACTGACACAGCTAAAACTAACTACGGCCTTTCCCTTTTCCTGTCTGCTCTGGATTGGGGATTCAAGTGTCTGCACGTGTGCAATTCCAGACTCTGGCTTGGAGGGCTTGTTCCCGTTCTAGGCACTGGCCTGCCCATGTGGGGCACGGGCATGTTAGCTTGGTGCAAGGGCTGCAGCTCACCCCAAGCCCTGTGGCCCCAGTTGCATGGGGATTCTGGCAGAGGTACCTGCCAGTGTCTTAACCAGAGGGAAACGTTTCTGACCTGCTGGAAGGATTTTGCTGTCTTCAGTATCTGAGGTCGCAATCTTGCCTCCAAGTAAGTTACACCGAACTCAGTGAAGTGAGGGCAGCACTGAGGGTGAGAGCCATGTAAGCCACTTTGAATTCTTAAAAAAAAGAAAAAGGTGGGATCGAAACCAGATACATAAATACTGTGCACTTACAAGTGCTACTCTCTGCAGGCAGGGAAAGTAAGACGAGTGCTTGTGTCCTGCTGTCTTTTGTTTTTTCGGCATGCTTTCCTTCCCATAGTTTTCATTCTCTTTAGCATGCTTTACTGTATATTGTTTCTCATGAACGTCTGCAATTTCAGGGTTGAAGTGAAGAGACCAAAATACTGAAACCCCCATTAACCTTTGACTCCATCATCTGTTCGTGAAGCTTGGCTGGACTGGAGACGAGGCGCTGGGAGTGGTCTTCGGCCTCCCTGCTGCTCTGAAGCAAAGCCGCTCTGATCCTCGCTCTTGGCATCACAGAGGGTCTTGCCTTGAGGCCACAAGCAGGAGGGTGGGGAGCTTTAGCTTGTCTTGTATAGCCCACAAGTACCTATATAGTACATGTTGCCCAGGAGCCTGTGTGCCAGGTTCTGTGGCTTGTAGTCTTGGTACATGAAATAAAATCTGCACTAATATTTCTGTCACGTTTGTTTTTCTTTTTCTTGTAAATGGTAATGCCCTTAGATTGCCCTTGAGCAGTTTCTTTATTCTCTATATTTGGGGAAGACCTCGTTTGAAATGAGAGTTAGAATTCGGCATTAAGGAAGGGTATCTTGCAGTTTGCTCAGTGCAGGAGTACGAGCAGTGCAGCTTCCCACAACATCGGTGCTGGATGCAAGAGAGAGGGCGGACACCGGGGAGCAGGCAGTGGCTTGCGGCCACGGGAGCCCGATTCCCGGAGGCTGGATGCGCCTGGAGCCGGGCTTCCCGGGCGAGGCCGCTCCGCGCACTCCGCGGGCAGGAGGCGGGGCTCAGGCTGCCGCGGGGCGCTGCTCGTGCGAGCGGCGGAAGGGCCCTCGGGAGCGGGCTGCGGGCACAGCGCGCACTGGGCTCGTGCGCGCGCTCCGACGTGCGCGCGAGCACGCGGGCAGTTCCCGAGGCCCGCGAGGGGCGCGGCTGCCCGGCAAGCGGGAGGAGCCCAGCGCTGGTCGTGCGGCAACCACCCGCGCCGCCAGGGGCGCCCGGCCCGGCCCGGCCCGGCCGCGGGAGCGGGAGCGGGAGCGGGAGCGGGAGCGGGAACGCGCGGGGGCAGAGCCGCGCTCCCCGCGCTGGCCAGCCCCGCCCCGCCCCGCCGAGGCGGCG
>JAIXND010000773.1:14220574-14231516 GCA_023646645.1 Varanus salvator macromaculatus
GGGGGAGGGGGAGGGGGTGGGCGGCGCGCGTCCCCGTCCGGGCGCCCGGGGGCCGCGCTCGCACAGGCCGCCCTCGGCGGGGGCCGCTGCGGGTCGCGCGTGGCCTCGGGCAGGGCGGCTTTGCGCGGACGCGCCCCCCGCGCCGGCCCGAGGCCTGTTTGCGCATCCCCGGCCGGCGCCTGGATGCCGGTGTCGCCGGCGGTCGCCTTGGATGCCCGCGCTCGTCACTGCGCCGCGTTCAATTTCCGCTGGCGGTTCCTTCTGTGCCTCCTGCGGAATGTGCTGCATACGCAGCTGGAGCGCTCCATCTCTCGGTTGGTCCGACGAAGAGGATCATAGACCACGAAAGTCTATGCCAAAATAAATGTGCTCGTCTGAATGAGTAACAACAGGACTTGCTATTATTATTTTAACAGACACGGATTACAGTACGGGATAACCTTCTTGGCATTCAGGGACTGTAGGGCTGATCCGCTTGTCCCCCCCCCCCATCTCATCCAGGTAAGCTCTGAGGAGGAGGAAGCCGGAGGGGAGCCGCAGCTTCACGACACCCCGGAAGACATCTCCTTGGAGGCGGCAGCGAACACCGTGGCCTTTCACCCCAGTCGGGACGTCCTGGCTCTAGGAGATGTGGACGGAGACGTCTATGCGTGAGTGCGCCTTCCAGAACTGGGCAACGTGGGCAGAAGCCTCTGGCAGTTCCCGTGCCGGCAGCTCAGCACGATGGAAGCCGTTGTACACCCCTAGGCCGACCCTTTCTCGGCCGACTCTCTTAAGGCTGAAGGATCAGGACCAATGGCCTGACTGCCTTTTCTTGCTATTCTTTCTCCGTTCGAATGTGCCACTCTTTGCACTCTGTAGACTCCACAGACGTACTTGGATATTTGGGCTTCCTACACTGCCTCATTGCAGGAGTTTATGTATATATTTGAATGTGTTCCAACTTGTTTCAGCAGCTTCCCGTTATTCCTTTGTGCTATGTAAAAGAAACTAATCCAATAAAATAGGTGGGACATAATAAAAAAATAAGTGGAAAGATCAGAAATTTAAACAGGGAGCTTGGTGAGGTAGGTGCTGGAAGACATTCTCTTTCGCATTGTTCCAGTTGCTGAATAAACAGTAGCAAAGAAAGAACAAAGAAAAAGCATTTGCAATATTACTAGTATTTCATTAGCAAACTGTTGGTGGGTCTTGTTCAGATCAGCTCTGACGGGTAAGAACAGTGGTCCGCAGTCCTTTTCGCAGGGCCTCTGGGATCCTTTAAGCAGGGCATGGAGGCTGCAGCTCTCACCACTGTAGAACTGAGAACTTTTCAAGATGCCGGGTCTCCTTTTCAGAACAGTGTATTGGCAGTCTCGGCGTGCCGTGTCGCAGACTGACATGCCCTCCCCGCTCTTTGCTTTACTAGTCCTGCTTTTTGGCCCAGTTTCCCTGCAGTTCTGCTTTATGCTTTAAGCCTGCTTTATGCTTTAAGCCTGTTGATTTGTGATAGGTTCCTCAATGTGCCACTCTTTTTAAAATTTCAGGTATTCCTACTCCTGCCTGGAAGGTGGGAACAAGGAGCTCTGGTCCTCAGGACATCATTTAAAATCCTGCAGAGAAGTGTCCTTTTCCCACGATGGACACAGTGAGTGCTTTTCTGCTGTGGGGTGGTTTTTGTCTTTGTAGTTGATTAGGCAGTGACCCAGTTTGCATGATCACAGATAACCGACTCTCTCAACCATCACTCTGCATTCCAAATGTTATGCCTTTGAGAGCAAACTGCTTCATAACCGCAAATTCAAAGTGGGAAGGCGCACCTTGGTTTTCCGTAGACGATTCTGCATGTTGCAAGCAGCTAATCCCTGCAGAGTTCAGTCGTGAGTGCTGGCGTGTGCTTTTCTCCCTCTCCAGAGCTCTTCACAGTCTCCAAGGATAAAGCCATCCATATCTTGAGTGTGGAGGAAGGCCGTCTTCTGACACGCTTCTCCAAGGCTCACAAGTAAGCATTTCAGGCTACTTCTCAGCCATTCAGCCTCTCAAACTTACATGGGAATATGCTTTGCTGAACCAACTGGGACTTGCATGTACTTTTGAGTAAACACACGCAGAATCGGGCTGTAAAATGTATCACGCACTTGCTTGGCAGATCCTCTTCTGTCAGCTGTAATGCGGTCACTGCCTTTCTAAATGTCCGACACAGAATTACCACCAATTCAAAGCAAGTTCTTTACCCTCTCAGTCCCCCTTTTTTCAATCTGGAATGCTGATCCAGGTCCTCCTGTAGAGAAACATGCCCAACGTCTATAGCACAGTATATTTAAAATGTGGCTAGTTGCCCAGAGAGCACTGCAGCCACTTTCCACGGCTGGGGTAGTGAGCAGGTGGCAGAGCGGGAGGGACAGTTGTGCCACAAGGGCCTTTGGACGCCTGGCCAGAGCCCACAGGTGGGGGACGCAGTCTTGGCATCGCTTCGGCAGGCAAGGCTGATCTCCTCCTGCTGCCCTCACCTCCGTAGCATCTGGAACAGGGTAGAGGGAAGGCGGTCTCCTCCTGTCCCAGGATCTGGGTAATTAGTGCTTCGCTCTTAAGCCCCTCATCCTGCACCTCGGAGGAGCACCAGGCGCCTCCTTATCCGCGGTGCCCGGCTAGGAGCTCCGAGAGGCAACGAGCGCTCACTGCAGCTTTGACTCTGCCGCGTGACCTGTGGGATTTCCGCAGCTCTGCTCTGAACAGCCTGCTGGTGGTGGACGAGCACTTGCTTGCCACTGGAGATGACAGCGGGGAGCTGAAGGTGTGGGACCTGCGCAAGGGCACCTCCATCATGGAGGCGAAGCAGCACGAGGAGTACATCAGCGACATGGTCCTGGAGGGCAACGGGAGGCTGCTGCTCACCACCAGGTAATCGTGCACCGAGCTCTCCCATCGAGCAGGTGACGTTTTGTGTTCCTGCTCCAAAGGCAATAGCTTTTAGACGCAATTCCCCTCTCCCCTGAAAAGGCTGCGTGGCACGCGGTCCTCTGCTGCTACCAGTTCTTGTTGTATCCCCTCGGATCAAAACTCCAGGTTACCTGAAAGGGGTGTGGAAGTGGGACGGGCTGTGCTGCCTTTGCACACCTCCAAGTAGAAAGTGGTGTCACTTCTGCACAGAGGGGTGCACGGCCTTTGGGTACCATTCCATGTCTTTCAGTGGGGATGGAACGATGGGAGTCTTCAACATCAGGAGAAGGCGCTTTGAGCTGCTCTCGGAGCCTCAGAAGGGAGACCTGACGGCCATCAGCCTGATGAAGGTCAGGGTGTTGCTTGGTGCGGCTGGGAAGGGACCGTCCCTTCTGGGCCTTCTGATGGGGACCAGCGGCCAGGATGAATTGGGCGCAGGTTGCAGCCGGGGCTTGGGGGTATTTTCCAGCCAAGATCCTGTTGCGATATCCTGCTCGGTGTCAGTCCTGTTAGACTCTATAAAGTTTAGCCTCTGCGGGTGGCGGGGAGGCCTTTGCCAGAGAGCATGTCCTGTCTCTTGTGCACCTCGGAGCTCCCCTTGGTCCAAGGAGAGCAAACAGGCATCGCGCTGCTGCTTCTGTCTGGCTGAGTTGCGGCCACCGTTGCTTCCCTTGCTCAGAGAGGAAAGAAAGTCGCCTGCGGCTCCAGCGAGGGGACGATCTACCTCTTCAACTGGGATGGTTTTGGCGCTACCAGCGACCGCTTTGCGCTGCAGGCGGAGTCCGTCGATTGCATGGTTGCCGTCACAGAGAGCATCGTATGCACGGGCTCCACAGACGGAGTCATCCGGTGAGAGGGCCTGGCTTCGCCTGCCCCGATTGGGGGACCCCCACGGAATTGGGGTTGGGAGTGAGGGTGGGCGGGGTGATCACAGGCCAAATGGGGCCTCGGATGGGAATGCCAAATCCCAGAATTAGGTGGGATCGGGGAGACCATCCCTGGTGGAAGGGCCACCCCAGGGCCCGGCTGGCCCTGCCGAGCTTGCAGGACGGGGGCCTGGCTAGTTTCCTGACCTACGCCAGGTTTGTGCATAGAATGACGGGGCAGATGTCTCTGACCCTGGTGTGGCTCCTCACATGACCCTTGAGGCACCTCCTGGCCTGGGAATGAGTCCAGAGGGGCCATTTTATTTTTTTGGCTTGTTCTCAATCCACATGGTTCTCCCCCACCTTTTTTTTTTTTTGCTTGTTCCCATCCTGTTTTGTTTACACAGTGTTTCTGTAGTTAATGTTACTCTCGTTACAATACTATAACAGAGAGTAATGGAGATAATTTCCATGTAAGTAGTCACAAGCTTTGAAATGGATCTGGAGACCACGCTGGGTTTCTTCCCCTGCCCCAGCACACCCAGCCCCCCTCCGCGGGCGCGCATGAGCAAGCGGCCTTGGACAGGGTGGGCCGTGACCGGGCGCTTTGTGCCGTTTCAGGGCAGTGAATGTCTTGCCCAATCGGGTGATTGGCCGTGTCGGGCAGCACGCGGGGGAGCCCATCGAGCAGCTCGCCCGGTGCGCCTCGGGCCGCTTCCTGGCGAGCTGCGGCCACGACCGGAGAGTGAAGTTCTGGGACATCTCCGGACTGCGCTCAGTGATCGTGGACGATTACCGGAAGAAGAAGAAGAAAAGTGGGCAGCTGAAATCTCTGAGCCGCAAAGCCTTTGGGAGTGGAGAAGATTTCTTTGCGGACTTGAGAGAGGAGGCGGCTGGCCCGGGAGAGGGAGAGGAGGGGGACGGCGCTGCTGCCAGCAGCGACAGTGACAGCGACTGAAGCCGGTGCGCCGGTTGCATTCGCCGGGTTTGTTCCCACACAGGCATGCTTGCTGGCGCGGGCTGCCGAGAGGCCCCTCCTGCCTTGCTCAGGCCCCCCCGCCCCCCCACTCCTGTGCGTAGGAAAGGGGCTCTGGCAGGCAGGCGTGCCACAAAGGGACTGCCCACCCCCCCAAGCCCTGGCAGGAGCAGCAGACTGACCTGGGAGAGGAGTAGGTTCCCTCATGGAGGGGGGCTCCCTGCTCAGCTCCTCCCATCGCAAGTGACGAGTCCCACTGCACAGCAGCTCCTTCCCACATGGGGGTCTCCCCGGGGGAAGGCAGCAGGATGGGGGGAGTCGCAGCCCCGCCACCCCTGCATGTGTTCAGGCTCCTGGCGCTTCAGGGCGAGCCCTTGTGGGAATGTGCCCAAAGGGCTGGCGGTGGGCGGGTTTGCGCATCGCCTTGCCTTAGATGTGTAACGCCCCATCATCATGCAGGGGCTTCCCCTCAGTATCCGGCTGCTCTGAGGAAGCTTCCACTGGTCTGTCTAGATACAAAAAGCCCAATGTTTTCTTAGCACTGATTTTGATATGCATGTGGATTTGTACGAAACGGGACTTTTTAGGAAGTATACATGAGCCTCTAATGTGTACCAGAGATGCAGTATGTATTTGAAGCTGCTCCCTCTTTGCTACTGTTCACGTATTGAAAATGGTGCAAGGTTCCCACTCGGCCCCTTATAGGTGGTGAGGTTTATCCTTCTGGTTTCTTAATAGCAGTTTTTAAGGCACTAAAGGCATACAGAACCCATTTTCTTTTCCATTTGTTCATTTCCTGTTCCTTTAAAAGAACATCCATGTATAAAGATGCAGTGCCTTGTCACAAGCTTTACATGCATCAGCTGCACAGCACCACCAGCAGCGGCTGAATTCGACCGTCCCGTAAGGTGGAGGACATGGCGGTATCGGACAGGCCAGTGCCAAGCGCGGATCTAGTCTGTGCTGATGCCCGTGGCAGCTTCTCAAATTCCCAGACTAGCCCAAGGATCCAGAGGTGCCATGGACTTGCAGTGCAAATCAAATTCATTGCAAATCAGGTTTTGCATACTCTAGAAATGGAGACTGCGCATTCATTTATTTCAAAACGATTTTAATATTAAAGTGCCCATGTTTCCAGCTTTGCATATTCATTCACCATTACATGCCCTTTAAAATGAGAAATGTTTTGGAGAACCCGAGTGTCCTTTCCTGCAATCATTCATTGGGAAGAGGCTTCCTGTGTTAAAAAAACCGGCTGGCGCCAGCACTGTGCTGTCCTGAAGAGACACAGAAAACATGAGCAGTTCACCCGGTAAAGGCCATGCCACTGGCAGGGCGGGTGCCCTTCCTCCTGCCAGCCAGAGGACTGCCCCACTGAGAACCTGCCCCACTGCTCTCTGGGGAGTTTGCCTGAGATGGCTACAAGGCCAGTTCAAACTGTCACAAATAAATGGAAACAGACACTATGAATAAATACAAAGGAAAACAATGTTTTAAGAAAGAAAACAAAACAAACCATAAGCTTGAAACTGAAAGATGCTTTAGGAAGGGAATCCAGTGCTGAGTGCTTGGCCACCCTGCTGCTTGCCGGGCAAATCAGCAGACCCCTGCCTCCTCCCAAGCCCCAGAGGCCAACTGCAGAACTGAAATGTTATTCCTCGTCCTTAAACTATAACTGGAAATATCAAAATATATGTTCAATCCCAAAAAACAACCGGAACAGAAATCCCAAAAGCAGTGCTTCCGAATGAGAGCCCGTCCCTCGCCACAGCCCTGTGCGGCGAGGCCAGCTGGGACAGCCAGGGCGGGATGCGCAGGCCTCGGCCGCCTTCTGTAGCTCGCCTCATGCCGCCGGGAAGCCTGTTGGAGAAGCAAATGTTTAGGGGTCACGGTTTCCCACTGTCCCCAAGCATGCCGCCTCCACATCCGAGGTGGCTTTCAAAAACACTTTTCTGGGAGGGAGGAAGGTCATTGATTCTGAGGAATAAGTGGAGCGTTGCACATGAAACTGGTCCAGAGGCTTTTTATCCTGCATGCACAGAAGCCAGAAAACCGAGAAGCCGCTCGGTTACTTCCATTTGAGAGTTAACAATTCAGTTCCGACACAGCCACGAGCGTCCTTGCACGCAAAACGAGAGGCCACCATGCCAGTAGCCGCTGTCCCGCAACTTGGAAAAATGGAGGAAAGAAGGGGAAGGTGTCTGTACTGAGCTCGGGCGCAAGGGCGGTCCGACCTGCAAGGCAGGTCCTGCTACTCTCGGATCAGGGCAGCCTATTTAGCACCCACAACTGGCAGCTGCTGAGCAAAGCAGTTCTTGTGTCACAAGGAACAGTGCCGCGGCCCTCAGTAGCAGCCTCCAAGTAGTCATTTCCCTAATTACGACCATCGATGGGTTTTCAAGGTTTCAGTAAGAGAGGGAGGTTTGGAAATCTACCACATCAGAGACAAATCTTAATTTTATATTTAAATAATACTTGTGCCTCAGTCTTGTGCTGCTGAATCACTAAATCAGTGTAAAAGGTTGGAGGCGTGTACGACATACACTGGTGGTTTTATTCCCACCCCCAGCACAACTCTCCAGCAGGCCCCTTCAAGTGCAGTCATATCCATCCCTTGGAAACATACGGCCACCTGCGCTTCTCCATTATCTATCGAGAATAAAGTGGACCGGGGCAAAGGGGACAGCGCAGGGAGGCCCCGAGCTGCAGGAACGAGACGTGTGCTCAAAAGGCAGCTGTGAACAGCCATTCGCAGCGAAAGACGAGTGTCGCCGTCAACTAGGTTACTTTGGATTTGTTTGCACAATCAGTGCCACGACTTGGCAGCCATTTCGAATGTTCAAGCCAGGACTGACACCATGTGTTGCCTAAGCCCAGTTTTAGGGTCATGTAAGCCTTGCACAATCCAACCCCGGTGGATTCAGACATAACAAGCCACAATTGCTGCTGAAATATTCAAAAGCTGCCCAACCCACACCCCCAGACACCACAACGTAGTTATGCAACAGTGCTTGTGTGAACAAGATCTAGAGGTACGAGTGTTAGTACTACACTGGCGGGTTTCTCAGGCTTACAGACAGGCTAACACTACCCTATGAATTGCACTAGTAAGCCTAGAACATGCTGCTTGAATTCTGTCTGTGAAACAAGCACACCCAGGTCGCACGAGCAGAACAGGCCACGGTAGAGGGTGAGTTTCAGCACAAACGGTGCAATTTAAGGTGTTGCCCGAAGCCGGGCAGCAGGACCGTGGCGGAGCTCATCGACCCCGAAACGCTTCCACAAGTTGTGCCAACCATGCTTGACAAGACACCTTGTTTTACACAAGCAAACCAGCCCATGACTGACTCATTCCACAATCTACAAGTCTACATACTGCTGCTGTTCCTTTAGAAAATGTTTAATTCTGAAGACTGAAAACAATTCACGTCAGCCGCCTAGGAATGCCTCGGCAGTTAAAGGCCGCCTATAAAGGCATGAATAAACAAACAAGCAAGCTGCCTTCTAAAGAACTTCCTCTTGAGGTAATTCCCAGCTTCCTCTTTACAATCAACCAGAGAATCTACCAACACCTTGCTCAGTCTCTGATTGGGATCATCCTGTGCCCCATTTTCAAACCAAAACACTAGGCTGGGTTGGCACTGCACAGAATAATTCCTTTCATATTGAAACACAGAAACAGAGTGAGTCAGAAGGGGCCTCCCGGGCCATCTAGTCTGACCCCCGGCTCCAGTCGGCTCCGCTCAACATGCCCAGCATGAGAAGTTTGCTTGTTTTACTTATGGACTTTCCTAGGCTGCCACTTATTCTGGAGACTCTCGTGACGATTTCCCAGTTGCTTACCCAGAGCTCCGAGCAGCTGCAGCGCCACCACATTCTTGGCCTTCTGATGTGCGCCCGAGCCGGAGGACTCAGACTTGACCCAGACGAACCCGCTGAAGGGAAATGGGTATTTAGGGATCACCACCTGATACCAGAACTGCAAGCTGCCTTCAGGGCTTCCCTGAAGGCACTTGGTGAGGAACACAGGAAGGCCCAGCTGCCGCTCCTTGCACCAAGAGTTCAGGTACTCCACTGCCCTGCTCGCCGGTGGCAGCCTGTGGCAGTCCGCAAGCTCGGGAGGCAGCCGGCTGGGGATTGCCCTGTCACCGCAAGCGGATGGCAGGACCTCCGGGATGGTCTGCACCGAGGTGCTGTGGAGTTCCTGTTTTAGATTGGGCTTCAGCCAATCCACTTCAATTTGGTCCCCACAAACACGCAAGCTGCCTGCAAGAGAAGAAACAACCGTCAGCCAATCCACCTCAAGTACTGGCTTGTCTGTCACAGTCTCAATTGCAGGTTGCAGCTACCTGCACCAAAGCAAAGCCGACTTGCAATGCAAAACCACTGTGAATGCAGAGGACGTCCTTTGACTTTCCATGGACATCCATGAGAGCTTCAAGCTCTTCTTGAATTACAACGTATGTGGGCTTTCCGCAAAATGCTGAATTGGAAACTATTCCAATGCAAACTAAATTTGTTTTTACAAGCTCCTTGTCATAAGAAAAAATAGATGTACAACTCTAATTAGCTCAAGCCACCATTGCCCATCCTGAGGAATCGGGGGGGGGGGGGTTAGGGTCAAGCAAGGCTGTAAGTTGCTTATTCCAACCTTAAAGGAAGATCTAATTTAATTTTAGTTTAATTAATAAACAAAAAGGAACACCCCATGCTAATTTTCTGTCCCAATACACTAGAAGTATTTGATATGAAATACCTGTGGAAAAATATTGAAGTACACGTAATGTGATTCAAATGTTATATTATGTAAAAATATTGGGGGGAAAGTGCTGAAAACTGTTGCTCCACCAATTACTTCTAGCAACCAAAGAGCTGGGCATGCAGCGTGAGCCTCTGGCTTCAGCTCTTTTCCTGCGGCACCTTCAGCGTCATTGTCGCTGCTTGTTAGTTTTGTTCCAGTGGCACACGCGTGTACGTGTGCGCCAGCGACACGCATGTTCTTTTATACTTATCCAGCCTGAAAACAGACATCAGTGACAACTCGTGTTGCGTTCACACCTCGGCCCTATTCATTGTTACTAATTAGCTTAGTAAGGAGGACACAGACAGGCTCCCATCGCGATAAACAACGCTGCTGGATCTTCCCTGGGCTGGCACACTGAGGCACGTGTCCGGGGTGCCACTGCCGGCACAGCCCCCGGCACGGTCGGCAGCCAGCCCCGCGGCTCGCTCTCCAGCCACTCCCGCCACCCCAGCCGAGCCGGGACAGGACAGACCTTCCACGAGCGCCTTCTTGGCCACGGCGGCAGCCTGGTGGGAGCTGTACTTCACTTCGGCGAGCTGCCGCTGCCTGCGGAACGGGCTCGGGTGCAGGGCGACGCTCAGGACGCCGGCGGTCAGCTCCTGCAGCATGGGCCAGAGCTGGCGCTCGCTCACGGCGGGGGCCAGGCCGTCGATGCACAGCTCGCACTTGTCGGTGCTCCGGCAGACCAGGAGGCGGGAGCCGGCCTGGATCTCGAAGTTGTTCAGCGCCGCGATGGCCTGCTGGGCGCTGTGCCGCGTGGCGTACTTGGCGTAGGCGAAGCCCCGGTTCAGCCCGCTGAAGGTCATCATGAGGCGGAACTCGTAGAGCTTGCCCGCGCTGCGGAAGAGCGGGATGAGCCGGTCCTCGTAGATGACCTGCGGGATCTTGCCTATGAACACCTCCGTGCCGCACTGCGGGGCCCCCCCGGTCCAGCCTGCGGAAGAGCCCGGCGGGCGCGGGTCACCCACTGCACTGCAGGCCGCCGGCCACGCACCCTTTCCACCAGCGCCCCGCCCGGCCCGGCCCGGCCCGGCCCGGCCCCACGCAGCCGCCGCCGCCCTGCTCCAGGCCCGGCTCGGGGCACGTGCACCGGGGAAGCCGGGCGCCCTCCCGCCCCGGGGAGCGGGCGATGCGCCATGTGCCCGCCGCGCAGGGCAGCGCGGACCGAGCTCCCGGGACCTACCGGGCGGGGGCCCCCCGTACTTCCTCTGGCCGTTGACCTGCACCAGGACGGTGCCCGTCTCCTCCGCCCAGGCCAGGAGCGCCGCCTTGTTGGCCCGGTTCACGTCCTCGCTCCACGCCGCCGCGCGCCCGCCCTGCGAAGGCACCCCGGCTCCGGCCGGGGGCGCCGCCGCCGCCGCCGCCGCCCGGGGACCC
>JAIXND010000773.1:14231704-14245904 GCA_023646645.1 Varanus salvator macromaculatus
GGCGGCAGCGGGGCGCCCGGCGCGCAGCGGCCTCCCGGGAGGCGCCGCGGAGCCTCGCGGCGGTGCGGGCCGAGAAGCGCGCTGGGGCGGTTCTCCTCTGCGCGACTTGCAGGGTTTCTCGTTTTTCGACGGCTTCGCTTTTAACGAAAACTGCTCGAAGCTGCCCTCCTTGGCGCCCCGCTCGCCATCGCTCCTGCCTGTCGCCATTGCATATTATGTGTTTTTGCGTATTTATTTTATCGTTGCTATTGGATTCTTATATGGGGCTTTTACTCTGTTTCTACTGTTATAGATCGTCTTCTTGTAATGTTTAGAGAGCCCTATGGGGCTAGTAATGCGGAATAGAATTTTATTTTATATACAGTGGCACCTTGGCTCAGGAACACCTTGGTTCATGAACAAATCAGGTCACAAAGAAAAATTTCATTAAAATTTCATCGTGAGCGCCGCATTAGGTGGCAACCAGGATTGCGGCCATCTCCCCCCATCCCCGAGTGGGGCGATGGCCATGATCGCCGTTGCTTTCGTGCAGGGAAGGCGTGCGTGATCACAGGCGCGCTCCTGCAGTCGAGACCGGCGCAGTCTCAGCCGTTCCCCCCCCCACCAGCACAATTACAGCCATCTCCCCCCCGCGCCCCCCCGTTTGCGCCCCTCTCTTCCTCCCCCACCCCCAGCATGCCGGGATGATGGGTGCCTGCAGGGATGACAGGCGCGATCTCAGTCGTCCTGTGGGGGCGGCTATGCTTGTGCTCAGGTGGCGGTGGGGAGATGGCCGCGATCTTTGTTCTTTGTCACTTTGCTTCACATTTTTCTGATTTAAAAAATGGTTACAGAACGGATTGACTTTATTTACATTGAACCTTGTGGGGAAATTTAACTTGGCTCACAACCAGTTTGGGTCACGCCCAGTCCTGGAATGGATTAAGTTCGTGAGCCAAGGTACCACTGTATAATTTTACTTTAATTAAATTAAATTAAATTAAATTTTAAAAAATAAGAAGGTAGGCTTTGCTAATGTGGTGCATGCATGCTCTGTAGGTTGTGCTGCAGGGTTCTCTGGTCAGGCAAAGCCACATGGCAGCCGCACACGCTTGCTCTGTGCTGGAAAGGAAAAGCAGGAAGACAGCAGAAGGCACGGGGCTGGAGGAAGTTTAATTGGCAAATACTTTTTCCAAAATGGTAACAGTCAGTCAGACTAGAGCGCAAGGGCTGGAAAGCCAGAAGCGTGTGCCCAGGCTTGGCCAGTGCAGATTGTAACAGCGTCATCACTGAAACACTCTCACACCAGACCGTGTCCTCTAGAAGTCTCTCCAAAGGGTGCTTCAAAATTCTTTTGGGAGAGCAATTGACTTTTCTTTTGGAAAGATGATTTTCCAGTGTGGTTCAAGCCTGGCGAAGAGGAACAGCATAGTGCAATGGGTACTGAAGGGAGTTTTATGAACAAAACCGGCAGGGCATTTTTATGGCGAAATCTGCAGTCTTCCCATGATAATCTGGTAAATTTTCCTAAGGAGGACATATTCGTCTCTTGATTTCATCAACCAGTTCTCCTCTGCAAACATCCACCTGCAATGCAGAAAGCATGTTTAAGCTACAAAACATAGCTCTCACTTTGCTGCCCTGTAAATACCAGTTCTGCAGCTTGTAAATGTTCCACAGTGCAGTATTTTCAGTGTTCTTATAGTCCATCCCCTCTGCATTAAAACAGACGTGCCAGATTTTTAATCATGTCAAGAGGCTGCTGCGTCTGAACAGCAGCAGATAAGCCGACTTCCTAACCATTTTCTATGCCTCCACTATAGATTGTTCGAGGCTTTTGTGGGCTCAAGAATGGGGCCGTGATCCCAGACGCACCGGCAGGGTGCACCCGATCGGGAAGCAGCGTGGCCGCGGCCCCTGCCACGGCTGGCTGTGGCGGTCACGCCAGCCTGCACTCAGCCAGGGCGTGTCATCGGGGAGGGACAATGAGCCACCATGGCTCATTTTTCTTCAACCATCACGTGACTGTGGCTGCTTGTCTTGCGTGTTTGACCCAGCCGGTAACAACTGAGTGCCATGGCTCCTGGCCGGCAGCGACCGGCAGGCCAGGCTGGTGGCATCTGAGAGCCAGTGTGCTGCACCAGTGAGCGCACTGGCCTGGATTTAGATCACCCGGAAGCTGATCCTCATGCGACTGCTGGGATGATTAAAGGGAGCAAACATCGCCTCGAAATGCACCACAGCGACGCCTGTTTCGGCAGGCGCTCTCCGTGCGGAGGGCAGAGCCCGTCCCGGCCGCCACTCAAGGGACTCCGCTGGCGTGCTATGTTCTGTGCAGAAGGGGCTCCTGCTGGGAGTGGAAGGCACTATTCCACCGGACAGGAGAGCACGGTGCGTCCGCCCTCCCCCCGCACCGTGTACAGCAATGGGGACACGCGCACCTCCTCCCGCGTAGCGACATCTCTCAGCTTCACCACTCCGTCCTTCAGCTCCTGCTCCCCCAGGATGGCAACGAGCGGGATCCCCGTTTCCTCGCAGTACTGCAGCTGGTTCAGCAGCTTGGGGTTCTTCTTATAGAGGACCTCGGCCTGGGGGCGGTGGTGGGGAGGTAGAGACAAGCAGGCAAGGTGTGAGACTGACCAAGCGGGTTGCAAGGTGTGCTCCAGGCCTCTGGGACGCCTTTCAGTGCTTCCTCGGCAGGAAAAGCCGCAGCGGCACACAAGATTCCCTGCAAATCAGCCTAGCCCACGTTACCAGTTCCCCCAGTAATCTGGAACTGTGTGTGCTCCAGGGAACACTCGTCATTCCCATGAAAGCAGCCAGGCCTGACCAAGCGCCTCCCTGAATTATCCTTGTCCCAGAATCTCCTGCTACATCCTGGCTCTCCAGGGCAGCTCTGTGGACTTCTAAGCAGTTAAGCTTATTCAAGAAACATTTCCTGAGGGTAGAAAGTTTAAAGCCCAATGTTCTATGCACTTTGCAATAGCATATGCCATGGGTCCTCAAACTATGACCCGCGGGACGGGTCTGGCCCGCCATGGCCTTCCATTCATGGGTCCATCCATCCATCGTACCTTGATCCCCGCATCCCACAGCTCAGACACAAGCTTCAGCCTCTCTTCCAGGAGTTTCTTCTGGGCAGAGGCCACAAGGACCTGGGTTTCCGTCGTCCGGATCTTCTCCTCGGAAGCCTGAGGGCAAAAGCACAATTCTGAAAGTGGCTGGTGGTGCAGAAACACGGACAAGAGACTCTTGCAACCCAAGAGGAAGAAACAGTAACCAGCCTCTTGCAGAGCACAGAGACTGTCCCGGAAGTGCTGAAGGGCCAAGCCAGCCTTGGAGCCGCTCTACCGGCAGCCGGCACGGCTGAGCTTCAGCCACCAGCAATGCCTGCCGTGTATCCCGCTATTAGCGGCCGTGCAAAACAAGCGGGAGGACTCAGGACATGCCCACGTGCCACACAAAGCAAATCCCATGGCAGGAGGCCTCCTTAATGGTGGCCCTGCTAGGAGCCAAAGGAGGGGGACACGGGCCTGTTTGCCCACTGAAGCGGAGAGAGCACAGGGTCAGGGCCATGCAGATCAGACTATGAGGAGCCTCAGCAAGGATGGTCATTTCTGACCTGATTTGTTTTTAAGTGGTTCTTGCGTTTGATGTTTTTGAAAATTCCAAACAGTTTTGCTTCGTACTGCATTATTTATTTTATTTATTTATTTAAATATTTATATGCCGCCCCTTGCAGCAGCCTCGGGGCGGCTCACAACATAAACAAACATATTATTAAAACGTATACCAAATTTAAAAACTGGCCCATCTCAGTTATATTTTGGGCTTGCCGTTTCTATGCGTGTAATTAATACTGAGGATGCTTTTTCTTTAAGATTTCCAGCCTACTGTTTTCATCCTTCCTGACATTCTTCCTGACAATTGTTTTCAACTTCCCACAATCACTGCAATAAGGTGTAACAATAAGCTTTGCTGCTTTTGAGAGCTGTGCTTGTGTGTTCAGTCCACTTCCGCTGCTGCACCCGGAAGCAGCTCACCCTGGATGGTCCCGCCCTGGTTTGTTCATATGCTTATGTTACGGCACCGAGGTCTCTAGCTTGCCGTGATCAAAGAAGCCAGAGTCGTAGGCCAACAACATGCCCTGGTTTATTTCTTCAGTTTATTTGGGGACCTCCCAGATCAGCAAAGGAAGGACAGAGCGTGTGTGGTCTGCTTAGTGGCATTTAGTTGGCCTAGTTCCTCTGGGACAAGGATTCACACACAACTGGGCCCCCTCCCAGCACCGCCTGAATGCTGCCACACGCCATTCAGCGGCCGCCCATAAAGTCGGGTAAACCGCTCGACACCTTCCGTGTTACCTGACTCAGGTTGGCCTGGAAAGCCTCCCCAGACATACAGGCTAGAGCAGTTTTGAAGCTCAGAGTCACACGGCCACGGATTCGAATGCTGGTGGCATTTGCTGCAAGCAGGCAAACACGTCACCACGAGCATCCCCTCGAAAAGAGCCGCATCGCCACGCTTACCTCCACCTTTTGTTCCATGATGGAGAAGATCCGTTCGATGCCGATGCTGACTCCCACGCAGGGCACCTTCCGCCCTTTGGGATCAAACATCCCCACCAGGCCATCGTAGCGGCCCCCTCCGGCCACGCTGCCCACCCCGGCAGCTTCCTCCGTGTGCTCTTTCGGCTGCTCGAGAAGGACCGCCTCGTATATGGCCCCCGTGTAATAGTCCAGGCCACGAGCCAGGCTCAGGTCGAAGGAAATCTGCGGAAGCGGGAAGAGGCACGTTAGCAGGCGGCGCTCTCTGGTCACGGCAACGAGAGGCACGAAGAAGACGTCTCCCACTCACCTGATCGGAAATGCCAAAAATGGCCAGGTACTCAAACAGCTGCTTCATTTCCCCAAGCCCTTCCCTGGCCAGCTTGTTCTGGGACAGCTTGGGATCCTGCAGCAACTCTTCGATCAGATTGAGCCCACCTGTGGAGAGGTAAAAGCGGGTCATGTGCCCCCCGTGGAAGGTGCCTCGGTGGAGCCAAATTCCCTGAAGCCTCGTCCGACCACAGCTGATTCCCCGGCCTGTCCTGCTTGCAAGCGCTCTGGACCGGACCGGAGTAGCCAGAAGGCGAGGGAGACGAGGGCCCGCAGAATTGCACCGACATGCAGCCACCAGGACACCTGTGCTCTGGGGCGCCCTGGTTCTGGGTCCTGAATGACCCGCAGAAGTGCTCTCTCGGGGGGACAGGGCCCAGCCCTCCGCTCCCCCTCCCTCGGGGACACAGAGGAGTGCCCCGTGGGGAGCAATGCCCGCAGCTCCCGTGACAGAAGGCCCACGTAAGCAGCCACTCTGCTCTGCCCACAGCCACCTCCGAGGGGGCTGACCCCATCCGTATCGCGCGGGGGGCAGCAGCCGGCCAACTTGGGACGGACGGACGGTGCGCGTGCACAAGGCTCGCCTGTGCTCACACTCACCGTGGAGCCTCACGTAGCCCCCAATGCGGCCCGCAGACTCCGGGGAGAGCCCCTTCTCGCCCACCATCTCGTCCTTCACGTCCTCCCAGGCCATCTGGGGACAAGATGAGGCGAGGTCTCTGGACTCTGCCTGGTGCAGCGTCTGCAGCATGTCTTCGCGTTTCTACCAGCCCAGGGCGAGTTCTCCTCCCTCGTTTCTGCTCCTGCCTCACAAATTTCTCCATGCCTCTTTGCCTCCAAACAAGGAGCAGTCGCCACCTCTGAGGGGGGAACCGTGCTGGCGAAAGCGATCCAGCTCGTTCTAAGAGCACGGCACTGGAGAAGGGGCATGGCAAGGGCGGTTTCTTGGCCAAAATCCTTCATGGGGAGGGACACATTGGCAAATGATGTTTCTTTTTGAAAAAATTATATTTATTTATTTTTCGATTTCTATCCTGCCTTTTCCTACAAAGAGCTCAAGGCAGCTTACATCATTCTCCTCCTCCATCTTATCCCCACAACAACAACCCTGTGAGGTAGGTTGAGCTGAGCGTCTGTGACTGGCCCAAAGTCACCCAGTCGGCTCCATGGCTGAGCAGGAACTAGAACCCAGGTCGTCCGAGTCTCAGTCCCACACTCTTAACCACCACACCACACTGGCATTTCCCCCAAATTTCCCCAGAGCCAGGTAAGGGCGACTCTCTTCTAGCCTCAACTCTCATCCTTCGCTTGTGGCCCTTGTGGGGGGGCGACCGCTGCCAGGAACGCCACCGCACTGGATGGAAACCCAGGAACGGGCACCCCCAAAACACCTCTCTCTTGTGAGGGACCCAGCTGCACTGCAGCTTTTCCAGCCACGTGATTCACTGTGCCCAGCAGCCTTTATCATCCCAACGTCCCGAGAAGCTCTGCCCCCTTACCTTGTCCAGCTTATCCACAGTGGAGCAAATTGTCCGGAATTTGTTATCTGGAACACCACAAACCGCAAACAACCCGTCCAGGATACGCCGGTCGTTAACCTACAAGGAAACGGAGCTGTTTCCAGGAGCGAGCCGAGCTCCCTGCCTCTCCATGGCTTACTTCTGAGGGGCAAGGGAAGGATGAAGTGCGGCCGCTCAAAGCAACCAGAGCAGATCCCAGGGCACGGAGGTCGCTCGTGGGCTTACTTCCTTCACCACACTCTGCATTCTGTAACCCCAGACAACATCGCTCTGGCTGGGACATGGCCAGCCGAGACGTCCACAATGTCGGACCAAGCCCTGCCTCTCCTTTCGCCTCCACCACCCAGTCCTGCTGCTCCAGGTGAGGACGCCTTCCGTCTTTCCCAGAGCTGGCCTGGTGCCACACAATATTCAGAGCCAGGCAGCCAACCTCGGGACGGAAGCGTTAAGACCGTCAAATCTGAGAAAGTGTGGTGGACACACGCTGACGCATTAGGGCAAAATGAGTGGCCACCATTCCCAACGTAAGTTCAAGCGCTGTGGATGAAGCGGCTCTTGGCCCGAGCTCCCGCCTCACCTTGATGAGGAAGTCCCCAATCTGGAGAGCACTCAGGATCTCGTGAACAATCTTCAGGCACTCTGCGTCGGGGATCATGGCATCGTACTGGCCGGCGATGTCGAAGTCCTGGGGAGCAGACACGGCAGAAATGAGAAGCGCAACGGTGTGAGCACTCCAGTGGGCTCTCCCGGCCCTGGGCTGGAGATGGCGTGATGGCGGCCATCTTCCCCGCATCCTGGCGGGGCGTGGGGCACAGGAAGATTAAGCCGCTTAAGCCAGAGCAGGCAGAAGCAAGGGAAGGGGCGGCGGAGCTGGCGACAGGAGATGCTTCGGCTGCCGAGGTGGGGCAGCGGGCGGACGTGTGGCAGCAAACACAGGCGGGTTCTCAGCTCTGTGATGCCTGGAGGTGCCGCAGGCGCAGTCCAGCATCTCAGTACGTGGGAGGCACCATCAGCACACTCATGAGCACACAAAGTAATGTCTGTGGGGCGGGGAGAGGCCCCAGAGTGCCCTAACGGAGCCTCGTCTGTCCTCCCGGGCACAGCACTCTTCGGGCTAAGAGAGGAGGCCTGGAGGACAGATCCGGCCCTCCTGCAGGCCACAGCGAGGGCCCGGGGGGCCTGGCCCTTCTGTCCCCACATGCTGAGAGGATGGCCCACCCCCTTTAAGGCTCAGCTGCCGGTGGGAGCATCCGGCCCCTGCCCCTCCACCTCCGCCCCTGCGTGAATTCCTGGGGCTGGGGGCGCCATCTCAACTGGAGTTGGGCCCTTTGGGTGCAAGAGGCACCCCGCACGAGCCTGCGACTCGGCCGGCCAGGGTGGCCTTCGCTGCCTGTCTCAAAGGCTACCACAGAAGGCGGTGAGAGCGGCTGGCACTTTCTGCCGTTGGCGCTCGGCTTTCAATGGAGCAGAGATCACTCCCTTGGCGGATGGAAATGCAAAGGAGGCGGCCACAGAAACGGCACACGCCACGTCCCGGCTGCTGCGCATCACTCTCGGTCATGGAAGGGATTCTGCGATGGAGAAGACCCGCTGGCAGGGGGACAGGAGGGTGGGCGAGGCGCCGGCTGGCAGGGAGGGCTTGAAAAGAAAGCGGAGCCGGAGGGGGAGGAGTGGCCAGGAAGCCATGCAGGACCCGGCGTGCCCGGACACACACACTCCACTCACACACTGGTAGAACTCTCTGTAGCGGCCCCGGGTCATCGCTGGGTTGTCCCGCCTGTAGACTTTGGCGATGTGGTAACGCTTGATGTTGGTGATCTTGTTCATTGCCAGGTAGCGGGCGAAGGGCACCTGGGAGGAGTGCTAAGGAGAACAGCCACGTCTTGAGCCAGCTGTGCATCTCCTCCACAGCAGCCATGGCCACAGCCGGGGGCGGGAGCTGCAGTGACTTCGCTGCCGGCATGACCGCCCTCTCTGGCTGAAACCATCACGCTATCCCTACCCCAGGGGTTGGAACGGAAGGCGAGGGACCCACCCCTCTGCTCCCTGCTTTGCTAACAAAAGGTGCAGCCCGCCTTCGGCAGGCACTCCCATCCGGCAGCATCGGAGGCGGTGAAGGGCAGAGGCTGCCCGGCCACGGCCTGCCCCCAGTCTGAGGAGGAGGCCCTCCGCACCAGGAGAGGCCTGGCCTCGCTTCCAGGGCAGAGCTCTTGTCTCTCAGACTGAGCATCATGCCTGGAGATCCGTGGGGTTCTGATTCTTGGGGAAAGCCTGGCATATGGTTCCCAGCACCCCCCCCCCACTGCCCACGCCCCCCATTCATGGGTGGGCAAGCCCAACACAGCGGCATCACCTGCCCGGCCCATTTCCCTTCCAGTCTCTCTGTCTCGGGGCAAATCTTTACATTTCGCCCTTGAACTTAGGCTCTGCTTGAAAAGCAGGTTAGCCGTGAACTCTGCTTAGCAAGTGTTGAAAGCGTTTCCCACACTCTGTCCTGACTCCCTAAAGGATGCCAAAGCCTTGAATCTACAAGAGCTGAGCGAGGTGCTCCTGGGCAGGCCATTTGGGGGGCTTCCGTCAGAGGGGCACCCCAAGTCAGAGATACAGTCAAGTCGTAGCGAAGAGACAGCAGCTCTCCCCCCTGGTCCTTCAGGTCATAGATGAGTTTCGAGTCTTCTCCATACTTTCCCGTCAAAGTTTCCTTAGATGATGCAGGGGAGAAAAACAAAGGGGAAAAAACAGGAAAAATAAGAACAGAGTACAGACAACAGAACAGGTTTTCATAGAAGACAAGGGAGTCTTTGGGTGTCCGTTCTTATCAAACCTTGTACTGAAGGGGGCGTGTGTTTCTGTATGAATGATAATACCATCATTTTATCTGTGCACTTCTACTTCATACCCAGCAGAATTTACAAACAATTTAAAAGAACACAATGCTAATAAAATACAGTCTCAAAATTACTGAACAGCCAAGAGCAGGATTGCAGAGCATCAACTAATGTAGCGTGAAGAGATGCAGCCATGCGGTGCCCAGGGCAGTGCTGAAGGGGTCTGGCAGCCCCCACCCGCCTGTGGCTCATGAGGGCCAGCCCCGAGGTGGTGCACGGTCCCAGCAGGCGGCAGCAGCGGGATAACACGGGGGGGTCTCACGTAGGCCGGGGTGGGGGGGAAACGGGATGGTGCAGTGCAGCACTGGGCAGGGCTGGCCATCGGGGCCGGGCGGCCCTTGGGTCAGAGGGCACCAGCCCAGTTCACGGCATCCTGCAGATGCACCCGGAGAGATCTCCGCATGTGCGGACTCAGAAGCATGTCCCGCAGAGCTCAGAGGGGTTCGCTCCCGGCGGGAGGCCCAGGAGCGCCGCTGGTGCGTAATCCCACACAGAGTGGCATGCCTTGGGCACGTCTGTCCTCTACTTCCGGCGCCAGGGGGTGCCGGGCTTGGTGTGCGCCCCGGCTCAGCCTCTCCCTGCCCCGCCTCACCTTCAGCTCAAACACAGGTGTCTCGATCGTCTCGGCCCCGTGGCGCTTGAAGCAATCGATGATGATGCGGAAGACTTTTTCCCGGATGGCCATCTGCTTGGGACTGTAGTCCCTCGTGCCCTGCAAGGCCCAGACAGAATCAGGAGGGTCAGACGGCGAACATGGGCGTTGCACCCGCTGGGCACGGGCCAGCGTCCAGAGCCGAGCACGCCCCAGCACCCTGTCTCCGGCTGCAGCATAGCAGCTGCCTCCAAAGAGCGGGGCTGCTCTCCCGCGTAGAGCCCAGCCGCCTCGTGACCGGGAAAATGCCAAGACGTGGCTGGGGCACGCGGGAAGGTTCTTGCCGCACTGGAGAAATGGTGACCTCAGGCTTACCTGATCGATGCATTTGGAAGCAGCTACAGGACAGTGGAAAGGGGCCTCTTCAGCCAGTGTGGGAGGCAGTAGGGAATTATCGTCCCTGCCCCGGTTGGGTTGTGCCCCCCACCCAGGCTACGTACCCCCAGCCGCCCCATGGGAAAGATCCTGGTGAGTTTCTTGCAGTGGCAAAATAAAGTAATTAAACTACAGTAAGACGGTTGTGCTTTTACTGTGTGTTGTAAATGGCAAGCAACTGACCCGGCTAGTGAAATTTATGGCTTCAGGATGCGGCAGTGGTCCCAGTGGGGACAAAGGCAGGCGCTGGAGCCTGCTGGCACCAGGGCAGTGGTGTCCACGCCCGGCTGCTCCCTGCAGCCACCTCGCTTGTTCCTCCCCTCCCCACCCCTCCCCTCCCCTGTGCGGGCAGGCAGGAGCCAGACAGGGCGTGTGGCCGTGCCTGAGGGGCTCCACCAGCTGCCCTGTCCTGCCCAGGCTGACTCCCAGTCGTCCAACACAGGGATCACCTACCGGGCACATCGGCCGAGACGGCTTCACTGCACGTGGGCCTGCCCAGGTGGGGAAGGACCCATGCACGGTGAAGCCGTCCTGGCTGATCACCCGGACGGGACAGCCACCCTCCACGTTGCCAGCGTGCCAAAGGCACCACTCCACTCACCTACCCAGATCATATGGCCACTGCCTAGTTAGCTGGACCTTAAAACGTAACATCTCTACCTCAACAGATATTTGGGGAAGACCAGTGCAAAGGCAGAGGGATTTTAAGGTCTACACTTCCAATGTACGTGTTCTGACACCAGACAATCTTTCTTAAAATTACTCAGTGGGTGATTTTCAAGATAGCGTCGGAACGAGACGGATGTGATTAGCTATCTCTGCTAATTACTCCGGTATTATCCTGGCAGTTGGGTCGGCAGACCCAATCAAACCCTGTAGGGGTGAAGACAGATTACCTGGGCATGTTTTGGCTGGATGTGGGGTGGCGATCCCAAATCAGTCAAGAACAATTCAGGTGTCTCAGCTGGACAATACAGGAGGTTTTTTTAGCCTCTGCAAGTTCACGGCATCTTTTTAGATTAGCGTTGAAATTTTTATAAGCCGGATAAACATCGGAACTGCTGAGTAAATATTTTGATTAGGTTATCTTTTCTCTGCAACAATCACCTGTGGGAAAGCAGTATTTGGCACGAAGAGCTGAAGAACCCTCTTAATTATCAAGGCGGCAAATAAAAATACAGACTTTGGAACTTCTGTGTAAGTTAAACTCAAGCCTTTTTGTGAGTGTCTCTAGGGTTTAACTTTATTAAAAATATATGGTGCAACTTGATAGAAGTATGAACATTGACTGAAAAAAAGAAAAGAGGGGGAAGGGAGAGGTGGAGGAAGGAATCTCCATTTTCTCATCTGTGTTCCTGGGACCATTGCTAAAATATTTGGCAGCCTGCCAACCCTGTGTCTGTTCGTGCTATTGGAATTATGATCTCTTTATCAGACTCTCTTTTAATAATTAATCAACTGTTATCAGACAGAAGTACAAAGACTTGATTTGAGAAGAAGGGAAGGAAGAGGTGAAGCAAGGAATCTTTATTTTCTCTTCTGCATTTTTGGGACCACTGCCAAAGCATTTGGTAACCTGCCAACCCTTTGTCTGCTTGTGTTATTGAGATCATGGCTTCGCTCCAGGAATCTCTCCTAAGAATTAACCAGTTAATGTTAAATTTGAAATGTTCTCAAGAAGTGTTTTTGATTAAAGAACAAATCTTTTTGATCGAACAGGAAAAAAGATTTGATAAGCTAGAGGCTTTTTTTTGCGGGAGAGAAAAACTATTGTTCAAACTGAAACAGAACAGAGTATCCAGCAACAGCTATGTGAAAAAGCTGAAATGGTAGATAAAGAAACAACATCAGTAAAACCAATAAATAACCTGTTATCAAGTTTGTCTGATGAACGGCAACTTCGGCAGGAAGGTGTGGTTATTTTCTTTGACGGATGGATGAACTTTGTAGTAAGTACAATTGGCTCGGAGAAGGGAGTGAAGATTTTACAGCAAGAAATGAAGTCATTGCGAATGATTAAGATTTTGCAACAGAGGATACAAACCCTGGACAAATGGCATGGCAGAGACGTTAAAAAAAAAAATCCGTCTTAGTAGATACGTGATTCTGAAGGTGTTAAGGGAAGAAGGATCTTTTTTCTTCCTTCCTTCCTTCCTTCCTTCCTTCCTTCCTTCCTTCCTTCCTTCCTCTCTTTCGCTTTCTTGGACTGTTTTAAAGTTTAAAGATGATTGACTAAGAGCTAAATTGTATGACTCTCCAGTTTTTGGACTGTTGTTAAATAAGCTAGATAAGATGTATTTTTTGGCTATTGTATCCTCTTTTTTTAGTAGATACCAGACTGAAATATCTGTAAGCAAAAAAAAAAAAAAAAAAAAAAAAAGATATCTGAATGTATGTGTAATTGCTATTAGGAGGAGTCTATTTGTTTAATATCAGTAAAAAGGAAAGATTTGGAATTGTGTAGTGCTGGTTAGGCTGAAACCTCTTACCTGAAAAATGAGACTGGGCTGAGATCCAACAAAGAATTTTTAAGACTTTTTAAATGGCTTTGAAATGATTATAGAATGTTAAAGGATATGTAATAAGGGGCTGACATAGTAGTTTTGATGGTAAGAAGGATTCTTTCCTTTTATTCTTCCTTATCTTTCGTTTCCGTAGATTGTTTTAAAGTTTAAAGATGATTGACTAAGAGCTTAACTGTATGACTCTCCGGTTTTTGGATTGTTGCTAAATAGACTAGATAAGATGTTCTTAAAGATGATGAAGAGATATATGAACATGAATTTTCTTTACTATTGCATTCTCATTTTAGTAGATATTAGACTGGAACACCTGTAAACAAAAATGTATTTGATTGTATTTGTAATTGTCTTTAGGAGGAGTCTATTTGTATAATAATAGTTAAAAGAAAAGATTTGGAATTGTGTAGTGCTGGTTAGGTGGAAACCTCTTATCTGAAAAGAAAGAAGATATTAACTTTTGCAAAACATGGAGAGTTCTTTTTCTAATATGAAGAACAGGAAATAGATGAACTTATTCTACTATAGAGAGAGGAAGAAGAAAATGACTTCCATTAAGTTTGGGAATTCTGTTTGTTATTGACTGGGAAAACGGGACTGGGATTAGATCTAAAAAAGAATTTTTAAGACTTTTTAAATGGGTTTGAAATGATCACAGAATGTTAAAATGTAATAAGGGGCTGACTCAGTAGTTTTGATGTTTGTAATGATGGATGTTCTATTATTGTTGTGAAAACCAATAAGAAAGTGGTAGTGTGAAATCTACCCACAAAAAGAAAAAAAACCTCAGTGGGCAGTCCCTTCTACTCAAAAACCCAGCTCCCACATTCCGCTAAGAGTCTCACAAACAGGACAGGATCATCGCCACATCAGCCTCCTTACTCTGCTGCATCACAGCTGATTACTTCGTTGAGCGTCTACATGCAGCGGTGCAAGACAATCCTGCTTCCGCAGCCCAGCTGCCCTGGTCTCCGGCCAGAACTGGACAGTGGCCGGCACAGTGAGCCACCGTCTGGGCCAGCATCCCACTCGCCCGGGAGGGACCCGCTCCCGCTCCAGCGGCCACTCACAGCCCCCACCCCACGCATGTTGAGTGCAGCAGGGGACACCGCTCACCTGCCCGGCCACCCTGCTCGCATTTCATGGCTTGGCACGGCTGAAAGCGGCCACGGCGAGCTGGTCACCAATGCTGCCCAAACTGGGCTCTAAGCTATTTTTATTTTGAGAAAGGGCTTAAAGTTAAGCCATTTCCCGGTGAAGCATTACCGCACCGTTATCTCGCTCCCTGCTAAAGACGGCCTTTCCTGTGAGGAACGACTAAGATCACTGATGCCAAGCGAGTTGTACGTTCCCAGAGGAGCCAATTTGCCTATTTGTGAGGGGACCATCA
>JAIXND010000773.1:14246044-14257897 GCA_023646645.1 Varanus salvator macromaculatus
GCCGCCAGTTCCGCCATGGCTGCGGGCGGAAGAGGCGGCGCGCCGCGTCCTTCCGCCGGGCGGGGCCGGGGCCGGGGCCGGTGGGCCGGGCCTGGTGGCAGGAGGCCGCGGCGCCTCCCGCCTGCTCGGGCGCCGGGAGCGGCGCCCTGGCCCTTCCCGCCGGGGGAGACCGGGCACAGTGGCCGGCCGGATCCGGCGGGCCCAGCCGCACCTTGGCGCTGGCTTGCTTCTGAATGACTTTGCACTCCCCCTCTAGACCACTGGGGAGCCGTTTTTACTGGGGCAGGTGCCAAATATGGAAATTACTTAAGGGATTTAGATGGGAAGATAACTGGCTGGCTTTGCATTTAGTAAAATGCGTCCTAGGACGTGTAAGTTTCCACAGGCACGTTTCATACATGGCTTATACCGCACCCGGTGGGTGACCTGTGAACTGCCAGCTCATCTCTGGACGGTGGATGCCAGCGTCACCGCCAGCGACCTGTGAGCCACTGCGGGGTCCCAGTCTGCATTTCCAGCTCCTCCAGAGAGCCCTGCGAACGCGTCCTCGGGAACTGGCCAGAGCAGAGAAGCGCAGCCCCTCCGATTCACTCCGGGGAAAACAGCCAAGAAAAGGATTGGCCATAAGAGAACGGCCAGCTGGGGCGGCTCCTGGCGGACGTGGATGCTACACACTGCAGGCTCGTCTCGTCACAAGGGCCACTTCCGTGTCAAGTGCTGGTTTGGACTGGGGATGAACCCTAACCCTAACCCTTTAGAGAGCAAGAGCTCCTCCTCTCTTGTCAGGGACAGATGCCAAACAGACTGCTTGTGCCTGCCAACCTGAGTGCTCCAAGGCAAGCAGAAAGGAAGGGGGCACAGTGCCCACAAGTCCAGTTCCAGAAATGCTGCTTTGCACTCAGAAAATGAAATAAAGGGTCTGTTCTTTTAAATGCTGAAAAAAACTCAAGTGATTTGGGAAGCTGTTAACATTCCAACAGAAAAGGAAATAAACTTTATTTAAAAAAAAGAAAGAAATGCGTCAGAGCCCCTTGTGGCTGCGCACACTGGCAACGTTCCATGAGGCTGTGTGGAGCCGCCGAGGCCTCTACTCCCTCAGCAGCCTCTGGATCTCCTCTATAATATCCTCCTGGGGAACATCGATCTGCAAAGCAAGCGTGGGACATGCGATTACTACAAGTCACCCAAACAAGCAGCTTTCCACCGAAGGAAACTTCACCTGGAAGCATCTGTCTGCTGTCAGCTATGCCACAAGAGCTCGGGGGAAATACCGCTTGGATCAACGGCACCCAGCGGATGCTTTCGGGCACCAACCTCTCTCCTGGTAGCGACATCCCGAAGTTTCACGACTCCATCCTGCAGCTCCTTTTCCCCTATGATGGCGACCAGTGGAATCCCCGTTTTTTCACAGTACTGCAGTTGCTTCAGCAGCTTGGGGTTTTTCTTATGGAACATCTCGGCCTGCAAGACATCCGCAGCAAACAGGAAGTCGCGCTGCTTTGAGAATTCCTTGGAAGCCCCAACACTGACTGAAAGAGAGGCTTTCCACTAAATTAGTGGCTATTTTTGTCCCTTCCTTTCAAGCCTACCTCATACTTGCAAAAGGAGGCATTTAGTCATTAGCTGCTCATTTCTCTCTGAAAACACATTATTTCCTTGTGCCTTGGGCTCAAAAGTGCCACCTTCTAGGAATACGGCAGTGTGACTTGACTTCTCAGTCTTACCTTGATGCCGGCATCCCAGAGTTGAGAGATGAGCTTCATTCTCCAAGCGAGGAAGTTCTTCTGAGCAGATGCTACCAGCACTTGTGTCTCTGTTGTGCGGATCTTCCCCTTAGATGTTTCAGAGAGGAGAGAAAAGTTGTATTAACCAGCTGGGACAGGTCACCCTCTTCACCAGCCAAGCCCCAACCTCACTGGGTTCCGTCCCTCGTGGAGTAACATGCAGTTGCACTGTCCTTGAGCCACATTCCCAAGTCCTCTTGGACAAGGATGCCTGCTCTGTTATCACGATTTCACTCGCATGGAGCCAGGTCCACTGAGCTCTGGGGTTGCAGCTGGCGTAGCCAGTTTCCAGGGGGTTTGCTATGGGAGAAACGCCATACCTGAAGCACTTCTTCAGTTATGTAAAGTGCCCTTTGGTCATTATGGCTGTAGGATAATGCATTGCAATCCCAATTACTTTACAATAATGCATTACAATTCCAATCACTGGAAATAGGTAGGATGTAAAGAAACATAATAAATAAATAGTAAAAGCAAATAACCAGAGGGAAAGGCAGGGATTAAAAATATATTAAATGTAATTTTATATTAACTACAGTTTAATATGACCATAACAATAATTGCCAGTTCTTCGCTAAGCTGGATGGCACTGGAGGGACCAGAAGTGCGTCTCTGCCTTACTTGGAAGCCCTGCATTTCATCCCAAAATTGGAGTATGCGCGGTACTCGGAGGGCGATCACCACAAGAGAGCTCACCTCAGTGCTCTGCTCCAGGAGGGAGAAGACCCTTTCCACCCCGATGCTGAGTCCCACGCAGGGCACGTCCGTCCCTTTCAGACTGAGTGTTGCCACGAGCCCGTCGTAGCGCCCGCCCCCAGCCACGCTGCCCATGCTGAGCCCCTCCTGCAGAGAACCATCGTGCTGGGGTGGCAAGACGGCCTCGAAGATCATGCCAGTGTAGTAATCCAGGCCGCGGGCCAGGCTCAGGTCCAGGGAGACCTGTGGAGCAAGGCAGGCGTGCAGGGGGTTTTACTCACGGGAGAAGCTCCTCCCCCATCATGCAGGAGGGGGCCAGTGCCAGGGAGGCCCTGCTCCGGAGCTGCGCAGGGAGAGGGCAAGGTGGTGGCTTTTGAAACACCCTCAGCTCCCCATTCTTGACCTGAGCAGGGGCTGATCTTCCAGCTCATGAGAGTTAGAACTGCCCCCTCTGAGAGCTGTGGTGTGTCCATAAAACTCTGCACTGCAAAGATTGCCTGGTGATTTGGTGCCCAAGGGCTGAGTCCATATTTTTGGTTGCTGCTGTTCTTACCACGAAGGCAAGACCCTCCAAGGCAGCAAGTGCAGCAGGAGATTTCCTGCCTCCCCCAGGAAGCCGAAGCTGAGCTTGCTTCCCAGGCCTGAGGCAGGTGCCCCCAGCACCAGGGGTTTCCGTGAGCAAGTCAGCAGACTGCAACGAAACCTTGCAAGTGTAGCCCTCTCCTGAAAGTGCGGCAACAGCGGTCCGACAGAGTGTAAATCCAAGCAGCCTCCTCCACAAGATGGGGGAGAAGCATCCGCCCTTGTGAAGAGCGGAATCCCAGTCGGAACTTCCCCTCCTTCCAGTAGAGTGTCTGGCTCGCCCATCAGGCAGCTCCTGCTGGTTGGGGGCCCGGTGAAAGGAAGGCTGGACACTTCCAAATCGGTCTGCTTGCTTCCCCTGTCATCTCCTGGCCTGACCGAGGCACCCTCGACATACCCTTCCAGCTCCGGTAAGCCTGCCCCCTTCTAAGGCAGGCTGATTCGCATGTTCTGCCAAAGAAACGTCATGAGTGACCTCAAAACAGCCCAGTCCTCTGCCCCCCGCCTCCTCCTCAGAACTGGCCACCTGCTGCCCTTGTGGGAGAATGCCTTAGCCCCCCGGGCCACGCACGGCAGAGCTGACCGAGTACCCCCTCTCACCTGATCTATGATGCCAAACACAGCCAGGTATTCGAAGAGCAATTCCATATCCTGCAGCCCTTCCATGGCCAGCTTACTCTGGGACACCCTGGGATCCTGGAGCAGCTGCTTGACCAGAAGTGGTCCCCCTGCGGGAAAGAGAGTTGGGTGGAGATACCTCAGGGCTGGTGCAACTTCCAAAGCGGTGCTGTTCCGTTTACCCCGGTGAGCTGATCCCGGCTGGAACACACTGCTGGGGGCAGGCAGAAGCCGCTAGGGCGCTCGGCTCACGCTGTGAGGTGCCTGCACTGGAACTCACCCTGCAGCTGGGTGTATTCGCCAAGGCGATCCACAGCCTCCGGCAGGACCCCCTTCTCTTCGACCATCTCAGTCTTCACTTCTTCCCATGTCATCTGTGGAGACGCAAGCGCCAACTTAGCACATTCTTGGCCGATATCATTGATGTTCTGGCTGCATGCCGCCCCCGCAGCAGAACGTGTGTCCTGGCAGTTTCGCCAGGGCAGGTGTGGGAAGGCCATGGGGAACGTCAATGTGATGGGGCCCAAGGATAACCGTCACTCCCTTCAGACGCTACCCAGCGATAGTGGTGGGTAGCAGTCCTGCCTGGACCACCTGGACAGCCCCAGAGCCTCCGTTCCCCCAGCGCCAGTTTCTTCAGCTGCTTACCTTATCCAGTTTGTCGAGGGTACAGCAAGCAGTCTCAAACTTTGCTTTGGGAACACCACAAACATCTGTCAGGATCCCATTCAAAATGCGCCTGTCATTAACCTGCAGGAAAGGAACAAGCGTGCAAGAAGAATCAGGCAAAGGTCCCAAGATGAACGCGTCCTTCGGGGTCCTCCCCCCTCTGCCCTGCCTCTCGCTCCATCGCCTATTTTCCCTGCCGCACGGGCTCTGTCTGGCCCAACCAAGAATAACAGCAGGCTCTTTTACCTTGATCAGGAAATCTCGAAACGACAGGGCACTTAGGATCTCATGCAGGACCTTCAGACACTCCGCGTCGGGGATCATGGGGTCGTACCGGCCAGCAATGTCAAAATCCTGAGGCACAGAAGGCAGCCATCAAAACCCCCAAAGCACCACCAAGATGGAGCAACTGTCTGCTGAGCTTTTCCACTGCTATAAAGCCCCTTGTCCTGAAATGAGAAGTGGGGTAAAATTTCTACCCTCCGGCAGAGCACTCACATGGCTTGCACCCCAGACAGAACCTGCCCCCACCCATTCCGGTGTCAGATTCCGAGGGGCAAGACGTGCCCGTTTCGGTTTTCTCTGGCCGTAGCAAACTGCAAATACTCACGCACTGGCAGAATTCTCTGTAGCGCCCCTTTCCCATGACTGGGCTGTCGCGCCGGTAGACTTTGCCAATGTGGTACCGCTTCAGATTGGTGATTTTATTCATAGCCAAGTAACGAGCAAAGGGCACCTGGAAGCGCTCCGTTAAGGAAAATCGCCTTTAGCTCAGGAACTGATGACAATCGTTTGATCATCGTTGGGAAGGCTGCTGTTTATGTCCATTTTATGTCATTAATAGCTGGTGGCAGTGCTTTGCAAGTCTGTTTTTAGAAGAAGTTGAGGCTATGTCCTCAGAAGTGCTGTCTGGGAATTGGTGGGACGAAAAAGCACCCCTGGGTAGCTTATATGCTGTTAACGCTGCATAGGAGCGCCATCACACCCGCTGTCCCCTGTGAATGCCGGTGAGTAAAAGCAGAGCAGGTCTGGTGTAAGGGACCTACCTTCCGTCCTCCTTGACCTGGCAACCCTGCAGGCTGGTTGCAAGAGGCATGCGGACTCAGGGGATGGGACTTCTGCTGGAAAGGCCCTCAGGCATGTGCCAGCAGGGGCCAGGAGGGTGAGGAAGACCTGCGGTTCAGGGGCAGGCATCTGCCAGGAGCAACTGACAAGCCAGCTGCTACCACATGGTCCCGGCAGGCTCAGCCCGAGAGGCACCTCCAGGTCTGTGACAAACTGGAACCCCAGCCTGGACCCTTCTCTTGGGGGACCAGAAAATGGACTGCCCTTCTGTGCTGCCGCATGCTCAGGGGGATGTTTAGAGGACAAAACAAACAGGGAGCCTGAAAGCAGAATCAAGAGCAGCCTTTTAAAATCGGCAGCAGCCGACCAGAATGCTAAGCATCTCTAAAGCACTGGAGGTCAGGAAGAGGTGCCCCTGTGGTGAGCGGAGCCGACTGCCACTCTTGGAAGGCACCCCAGGGACAGCCGGGCCGGGATCCCGAAGGGGAGTGGCTGGCTGGGGCGGCGGAGATGGGCCCTTGGGGGCCCAGGCAGAAGCAGAGGCCCTGAGGTGCCCCCAGGACTCCTGCCTCTAGGCTGCCTGCCAGAGCTGGGGGTGGGGGTGGAAGAGGAGAGGGAAGAGGGAGAGCCCTGGCCTGGCCCCACGACAAAGTGTTGGGAGAGACGAGCAGCCCACTTGGAGGGCTTGCCCCGCACTGGCTGGCTGGCTCTTCTCCCACAGCAGGAATTCTGAGGGTGGATTCAGCTGTCACTCTCGGCCTGTGCAGGGGCTTTGCTCTGAGAACCTTCAGAGCTGTGCTGTCTTGTGGCTGCCAAGTGCTGGCAAGACCTGCCTGCAGGGGGACTGCCCGGTGTTTTGGAGCCCAGGGCCCGAAGGGGAGGGCCAGGCTCGTGGCAAAACCCCTGCAAGGCCAGGGTGAGATGGGCGGCCCCTCAGTGACGGGGCCGGCTGGGTGCTGCGGCAAGAGCTCCCCCAGTGACGGGAGCGTGCAGAGCAGCAGGCCCGGCTGCTGCTGCGAAGACCGTCAATGGCTCGAGCGACACCGGAGATCTCCAGGAGGCCTCCGGGAAGGCGTGCCCAGCATGTCTGAGCTCCAGCAGAGTGCTCCGGGCAGGATACAGTCAAGTCATAGCGGAGAGACAGCAGCTCCCCGCCCTGGTCCTTCAGGTCATAGACCAGCTTCGAGGCCTCCCCGTACTTATCCAGAAGGAGTTCCTTGAAGGAAAGAAAACGAATGAAATGCAGCACATTTTGTCATGTACAGCTGTGTTGCCTTTTGTGGGATAGGCATTAAAGCAGCTAACATTTCCTTCCGAACAAGGGTTGGCGCAATTCTGGCCCAGACTGTGCCACAAGCTGCCAGGACTCGCTGGGTCAGGCCATCCCGGTGCTCTGGCTGCAGGCCCCAGGCAGCTTGCTGAGGAGAAAGGTGGAACGGGGTCTGCCCAGGAGGGCCTCCCGTCATGATGCCAGCCACCTGGGAAGCCGGCTGGGTGATGCTGTGGCACGCATGCTTCCTAAAGAGGCAGAATCCGTGTGTTGCACCCTCTGCTCTACTCCCCGGGTGAAGTCCCCCCGGTCAAGCTGACCCAGCCCTTGCTTTGCATTCTCAAGTCTTCCCTGCATTTTTGTCTGCACACTTTTTCTTCTGAAAGAAGGGAAGGCTGTGGTTGCCTCCGCCGCCCAAAGAGTAAGAATGGGCACCCCTTCCAGCACATGTTCGGTGATAAAGAAGAGAATCAGGATCTAATATGGCTGCTAAAGAGAGCGGGAAGGCTCCCACATACGCCTGAAATAAACAGGTCAGTGGGGAGGCACAGAAGCCAAGATCGTAGCCCACTTCCCCTACTAATTCCTAATGCTAAACCTAATCACAAAAAACAGCATGTAGATAATGGAGGAGAGGAAAGAGGCGACCATCTTGTGCACCCAGTCTCATGGAAACAACACTACTGAGTGCTGGAACTATTTGACTTAGTTCTGAAAAGTCGCCTCTGAATTTGAGCAGGAAATGCTCGGTTTTGTATTTAGAACCAATTTCTTTAGATCGTGAAAGAGATCGCTAAGGTACTTAAAAAGAAATGATATTAATAATATCATTAATAATATTAAAGAGTCAGTAGAGTCTGAGTTACCCAGCAAACTTGCATGCCGATAGTTTAGGGCCAACCACGTTTTACAATGCCCTCTCTTGAACCACAAGGTCAAGTGAACCACCCGCAAGACGGTGAGTGGGAGCAGCTAGTCTCAGCCGAGTGCCACTAAGATCGGGGGCAGCTCACTGCTTAAGTTCATTTCCTTCCTTAGCCCAATCCAGTTCCGCCCGCAGTTAAGCTGCTCCAAGTCCATCGAAGTAACTACCATTACGCAGCCTCTATGCCCAACTGCAGCCTCCAGCTGACGTGTGAATGACATGTGAGGACGTGTGAATGAAGCGCAAGCAGCACTGGCTTGTCCTTACCTTCTGCTCGAACACGGGGGTGTCTATTGTCACCGCTCCATGGCGCTTGAAGCAGTTGGTTATGGTGGCAAAGATTTTTTCACGGATGCTCATCTGCGTTGGATTAAAATCCCTGGTGCCCTAAGGGTCCATGCCAAAGAAAAGGCTTGAAAACATAATAACTGTGTAGGTGAAACAGCAGCCTACAACTGAAGGCCTTCCAGATGTGGCAGCTGCTTAATGCTAACCATCTGGGTCTGTGCCCAAAAGCATCAAGGATGCATGAAAATAGAAAGTGATTGGGAAAGAAGGCGAAATTGGACAAAAGAGCCTATTAAGCTCATTTGGGTGCCTGGAGCCTGAATACTGTGTGCTAAAGGCAGGATTGTCTGGGGGGATGACAGAGCAGGCTTGTCCCAGTGAAGGGAGCACTAGAACTGCTTGGCAAGGACGCTAGGAGAGGAAGCACCAAAGGCCCAGGTGGCCAACTCGGCTGGAGAATTACCTTGGGAGGTTTCAGAAGTACGTTCCTCACAGCAGCTCCAAGCTGTGGTGATGGGTGATTTGCCACATCTTCAGTCACCTAAAAACCAGTAACATATAATTGATAAGCGAAGGCACAGGATACAAGGCAGCAATTCAGCTGGCTGGATCTTCCACATAGCCAGCAGCTCCTGTGCAGATCCACTGTTTGTATCACGTGCTGAAAAAGCTTGGTTTTGTGAGCAAACGACCCAGGCACCCTCTCACGCAATCCTGCCATCTTTACCGATGAGCTCCAGTTCAGCATTTTCTCTTCAGGTATCACCCAAACAGCTTTGTCAATTAAATTCGATAACAATTACAGGTCGCCATAAACAACCTTCCCTATGGTTGTTGTTGTTAGTCACAAAGTCATGTCCAACCCACCACGACCCCATAGACAACATTCCTCCAGGCCCTCCTGTCCTCCACCATCCCCCGGAGTTCACCTAAGCTCACGCCGACTGCTTCAGTGACTCCATCCAGCCACCTCATCCTCTGCTGTCCCCTTCTCCCTTTTCCTTCCATCTTTCCCAGCATCAGGCTCTTCTCCAGGGAGTCCTTCCTTCTCATTAGGTGGCCAAAGTATTTGAGTTTCATCTTCACTATCTGGCCTTCTAAAGAGCAGTCAGGGTTGATCTCCTCTAGGACTGGCTGGTTTGATCTCCTTTCAGTCCAAGGGACTCACAGAAGTCTCCTCCAGCACCACAATTCAAAGGCCTCAATCCTTTTGCGCTCAGCCTTCCTTATGGTCCAGCTTTCACAGCCATGCATTGCAACTGGGAAAACCATAGCCTTGACTATACGCACTTTTGTTGGCAGGGTGATGTCTCTGCTTTTTCATATGCTGTCTAGATTTGCCATAGCTTTCCTCCCCAAGAGCAAGAGTCCTTTAATTTCTTGGCTGCAGTCCCCGTCTGCGGTGATCTTGGAGCTCAGGAAAATAAAATCTGTCACTATCTCCATTTCTTCTCCATCTGTTTGCCAGGAAGTGAGAGGACTGGATGCCATGATCTTAGTTTTCTTGATGTTGAGTTTCAAACCAACTTTTGCACTCTCCTCCTTCACCAGCATCAAGAGGCTCTTTAGTTCCTCTTCACTTTCTGCCATGAGAGTGGTATCATCTGCATATCTGTTGATATTTCTCCCAACAATCTTAATTCCAGCTGGTGATTCATCTAGCCCTGCCTTTCTCATGATGTGCTCTGCATATAAGTTAAATAGGCAGGTCGACAGTATGCAGCCTTGCCGAACTCCTTTCTCAATTTTGAACCAATCATTGGTTCCGTGTCCAGTTCTCAGTGTCGCTTCTTGACCCGCACATAGGTTTCTCAAGAGACAAATAAGATGGTCTGGTACTCCCATCTCTTTAAGAACTTATTTGCTTTTCAGCGCCAGGCGAAGACCTTTTTATTTAAGAAATATTTTAACTGTTAATTTATTATTGTAAATTTTGAATTGTTATATTTATTGGATATTTATTGGTTATTGTTTTTAACTTTGTGACTATAAGATGGGCCAGTTTTAGATTGTATATTGTTTTAGATTGTGTATTTTCTATATATTGTTTTCGCTGTGTTGTGAGCCGCCCCGAGGTTAGTTGGCAAGGGGGTGGCATAGAAATCTGTTAAATAAATAAATAAATAAACTAACTTGCCACAATTTGTTGTGATCAACACAGTCAAAGGCTTTAGCATAGTCAATGAAGCAGAAGGAGATGCTTTTCTGGAACTCCCTGGCTTTCTCCATGATCCAGCGTATGTTGGTAATTTGATCTCTAGTTCCTCTGCCTCTTCGAAATCCTGCCTGTACTTCTGGTAGTTCTCAGTAGTTACCAGTTACTTTACTGTTGATTTTGTTACAGTGTGCATGGGTTCCTGAACGCCTAAGACCCAGAAGAAAATGAAGAATGAAAAAGCATGATTGGACTGACCAGACTGAGAAAACTGAGAGGCCGGGAGTGGTTGGAGAATGGAACATAACAGATAAGCCCTCGCTGCACCATCCAGAGAAAGAATGGAATGTGACCAGAGTGCACGCGTTCAAGATAAAGACCAGCATGTTCTGTCAGCTCTGCTCAGAGGAGTTGGACTAAGCTGATAGAGTCAACTCTAAGGTATAAAAGGCCTGGGCTTTCCAGCTGCTGTGTGTGCCAGAACAGCGCTGCAACTGGTCACCCACAGTCCCGACGGATCACCGAGAGGGTCTATTGGCTGTGAGTTGCGAGTGTGAATGAGGCCTCTTGATATTGTTGCTGATGATTGCTGAACTTGTATTCCTATACTTCTGTATCCTTTATATCATAGAATAAATGTTACATGCATAGTGTTTAAAACCAGATCTGGCGTTCAGTCTCTCTTTGAGAAGGCTTTCCTTGGAAACCTGATACTCTCCTCTTTACTGAATCAAGGACCACTTTATTACGGTCACAATTTCATTCTCTTAATTCCTCGCTACATTTTATGCAACATGCTTAATTTCCCAGGGCTCGCAGCTCCAAGACTGGCAACTTCCCCTTACATCTGTTTGTCTGCTGGGGAAAGAGTCACTTTCTTCAATAACTATTTTGAGCACGTGAGGGCACACTTCAGTCAAGATGTCTGTAACTCTCAGAACTTGGTGAATCAGAAGCCCCCTTTGCAGACCAGGAGCAGCATGAGGGCAAAGGTCAACCACTCACTCCCCCCTTCAAAACACCAGTTAGAAAGGCAGGAGGCTGAGGCGCCATCAGGACACACTGCATCTTGGTGGAGGTGCTGCCTCCTGTTCCCCCCAGGAAGCCCCCAAAGCCCTTCTCCGAGCCTGGGAGATGCTCCTGATTCTCTCACGCCAGCGGAGGGAGGAATGAAGTGCGGATCACCTATTATGAGGCTGCAGCAATTTTCCCGCTTCACAGCTGGGGATCCAAGCAATCCTACGGCTTCCTAGATGCTGTCCGGGGGGCCACAGGATTGCTCTGCTGAGGACCATTTCCCCTACCTTTTACTGTCAGCTCTGTGACAATGCAGCAACGAAAATATCTGACACGAGTATGCCATGAACGCGTTTGGCTTTGCACAGCTGGCTCGACATAGATGCCGGTGAATAAAGTGGCACGCAAAGGGCAGAGGATCCCGCAGGATCTCGGCCAACTGTGCTGCCACCCCAGGCCGGACAGGAGGCTCCTGCCGCTCCCCCCCAAGCGCCTCTTCCTGTGGGGCTGCAAGCAGGGAAAGGATCCCGGGGGCGCCCAGGGACGCACCTGGTTCGGGAGCTGGCTGGAGAGGGCGCGCACGGCGCGGCGCAGCACCTGCAGCTGCCGCCTGGAAGGCGCGATCCAGCGCATGGCGGGAGAGCGCCCAGGAGCCCGCCGGGCCTGCTCGGCGCGGCGCAGCCGGGACTCGCCGCGAGCGCGCAGAGGCTCCTCCCGGCAAGGCGGGCCGCCGCTCCAGCACCGGCCAGGCCAGGGCGGGCAGGGCCGCGCCGCGCGGGCAGAC